>VZTY01012933.1:0-23356 GCA_013400935.1 Turnix velox | reverse complement strand
CCCTTCCAACCTGAACTATTCTATGATTCTATGATTTTTTTTCCTGACCCTGCAGCCTGCCAATAATGACAATTTAATCATCCTCTACCTTTCTGTCTCCATTTTCAGGCATTGCATCAGCCACGATGTTCACTGCCAACAAGGACGTCACTTACTCAGATACACAGCTGAGGGTGGCCTTTGATGGTGATGCAGTTCTCTTTTCTGATGAATCAGAACAGATTGTCAAAGAGCAAGGATTAGACAGATTTTTTGAGCATGAACAGCTGAATGAAAATAAGCCTCTTGCACAGGTTTGTACTTACTGAATAAGTAAGTTCTCAAAACATCTGTTGAGGTTAACTGTTGCTGTATTTCTCCACTTTCCCAATGTATGTGTTTTTTGTAGAAGCTGACTGTCCTGTTTATGTCAATTTTCACAGACAATCTTTAAAATGTACATTTGACACAAAAGAGCCCACCTCTAGAGTCCTTTCACCATATCTCCCACTTCTCTGAGAGAATTGCATATGCAGGACAGTGACTTACAGTTGTGCTTTAATTGTATCATTAGAATAAAGAAAGGCTGCAACTAATTTCCTTGATTTTTTTTATCAGATGGTGTAGGTATTCCTGTTTTAAGCACCAGGATATTCTGCTTGTTAGAACACAGTAATCATGGAACCAGAGACTAGTTTGGATTAAAGGCCCTCCTTTAACCCTTCAATGAGCAGGGACATCATCAGCTAGATCAGGTTGCTAATAATCTGTAATATTGTTTATTTCCAAGCAGAATTATGTCATTTGGCTAAAAATCAGAAATACTTTTAATATTAGCTTAAACTGGGGAACCAATTCTGCTTTTGTAAAAAAAAAAAGGTATAGAAGCTTGGTTTGGGAAAGTACTGGACTGTGCAATATATTGCAATTAGACCCAAACTATCATTTACTGCTTTTAATCAAAGTGTGATTCTAATAGTGTCTTTAGTCTGGAAGGAGTTCAGTGATATCTGTGCAATTAGATCTCTTACCACTTTTTTGCACATGAAAACAGTCATCCCTTGTGGTTCATAGTAGAAGGAGCGAAGTGTTTTTAGAGAACATTTGATTAAAATTAAAGACTAAAGTTACAACTTTATAAGAGATCGTGTAAGCTTTAGTGAGAATCAATTTCCTGTGGCTCATACCATGTAGGATTATGGAGTTTTTTAAACTTTTTTTCCAACTGGTGAACTCCTAATGAAGGGACAGACCCATTTGGACATATTACATAGAGAGAATACAAAGTATTGTAGCAGGAATCCTGTCTGTAACTGGAAATAAACTGTAACAGAGCAAAGCAATTATGTTGGGAGCTATGGACAAATACTAATATGCTTCTGGTGTTTCATACATAGGGTCCTTTGAAAGGCTTTCTGGAAGACCTGGGGAAACTCCAGAAGAAATTCTATGCAAAAAATGAACGATTAAATTGTCCTATAAGGACCTTTCTGGTCACAGCCAGAAGTGCAGCAAGCTCTGGAGCCAGAGTGCTGAAGACACTCCGTAGCTGGGGTCTGGAGATCGATGAGGCACTTTTCCTTGCAGGAGCTCCCAAAGGACCCATCCTGGTGAAAATTCGGCCTCACATTTTCTTCGATGATCAGATGTTTCACATCGAAGGAGCACAGAAATTAGGCACCATAGCTGCACATGTTCCCTATGGCATTGCTCAGAAATACCACAAATCTGCATAACTTAATGACAGAGTGTTAACTCTTAGTTCAGCCAGCCTGTAATATACCAATAGTTGTGTCCAAAAAACCTCTGCAAATTGTATATTTTAAGTGCTGTGTTTAAAGATTTTACTTCTGGCTATAACAGCCTTTAAAGGAAATATTTTTAATATAAGTAAGTTTTAACAGTGTCATTTAAATAGTATTCTTGAGCAGCCTAGGGTTTTTTACCCATCTGTTTCTTAACACTGTGTTTGATATTAGGGAAAGATTTGTACTGTTTTTATAGCTTGAAACATATTTTGAGAGACAGAACAGTTGTATTTTCTCTAAAAAAATACTGTTGACAAATTATTTATAAGAAAAAATCATGCTGCCATACTGGACCTCGATGGTTGTTGCTGAAATTATCAAAAGCACAGTTCACATTTAAATGTTTACCTCTTGGTGGCTTCCTTGTTCAGTATGTGTCCAGTAGTTTTGATAGCACAGGGTTTCAGCTTCCAGTGCAATGTTAGATTGTTTGATCCTGAGTTTACAGGAACCCTTTATTTTTCTATATTGTTTTCCTATTCTAATAAAGCTGGCTTTACAAAACCTTGTAGTTTTACTATGTAGATGTTTTATCCTAATTTCCTATGCAGTTTCCTGGGTGATCAGTGCCTCCCCAAAGTGACTGCTTTCAGATAAATATGAGAGAGAAACAGAAATCTCAAGTATACCTAACAGATTGTCAGAGGTGTCAAGAGTGTCTTGACTGGTACAAAGACTGAACCATTAGAACATACCTTTGGAAGAATAGAGGATCTACCCTAAACATACCTTGGGAAGAATAGAGGATCTACCCTAAATAATGCTGGTGATGGAACTCGTTTCTTGACTAGTTTCTCTTAGGATTTACAGCTGTTCTGTGACCTGCATGAACTCAGTTGGGCAACTTCATATGAATTTCCAGGGGAGAGATACTTGTTGCAACATTAATTCATCTATACTTATACCAAAGGTCTATTCTGCTTTTTTTGTGCAAAGTCCTGTATCTCAGTGTCATCCCTGTATCTGAGTGCCTCCCAAAAGACACAGCTAATAGCTGTTAGGTGGTGTTTGTTCTCTTTCTCTCCCTAGTGGAACAAGTGTTTTATTTTTAATGTTGCCATGTATTTATACCAGAAGAGACAAAGCCAAAAGAATTTTCCTTGAAATGGGAATAGAAGTTGGTGAAGGCCTGTGATGATCTGTAGCTTGTGATCTTTAGTTCCTTGGGGGAATTCACTCTGGAATCTCACATTAGCTTATGAGAAAGTGTGGTCTCTTCTGTCTGGATGAACTGTCCTGCTATTGCAAAAAAAATTTTATTGCATTAATTGTGGTTTCCCTGTCAGAAACATAAGCAATCTTTGAGATGTTTTGAGTCCATGCTACAAGCTTCTTTGAAAACAAAGGCAAAAGCCTTGATCTGTCATGAAACTCAAATACAAACCATCAGAAAGAGTTTTATGTGTTCACACCAACTCATGTTGTTGATGGGATGCAATGCTGAGTGCTGGTGTACTTGGACCTTGATAAATGCTAAAGGCTTTGTGCCCAAAACATATTACATTTCTCAGCACAGCCAGGAGGTAAGGAAGACATGAATAACCAAGGTCTGGTCCTTGTCTGACAGGATGGGATAGCTGTACCTTGCCAAGCAGAGATTATTAAAAAAAAATATATATTAGCAGATGCATTTATGTGAGAGCTCAGAGTCAGCAAGGAATCAAAAAATACTCCTTTACTGTGGAACATAAATTGCATGTGCATCTTTACCACAGAAGTGTGGCTGTGCATTTTGGGAACACCATGAAGAGTAGTCTTGTTGAAGTGAACCATAGATCAGCTGTGAAAAGATTGCTGTCACTTGATTCTCACTGAACAGAGTTCATATTTGATGTTGAAAAGGGTCTAAGGGGATCCTTGATCCCTGTAGGGCTCTCATGCCCATCATGGTGAAGATGTGATCAGATACAAGAAACCTGACAAAAAGTTCATGGATTTCCACTTGGGATTATTACTCAGTTTCTCAAATGTATTAGGTACTGAGTCATGAAAGCTTAAAATCAGCCAAGCTTCTTTCCACAAACTGGAGAGCCCACTCCCTGGGCTATAATCAGCTGCGTGCTGGCTCCTAGTTCTGACCTTCAACTTACGATAAGTAGTAGTAGTTCTGTCCTCATCATCCTTATCTTATTCCAGAATAATCACCGAACCTCTCCCTGCCTATGGTAGTGGGATTGGAACAAGATGACCTTTAAGGTCCCTTCCAACCCAAAGCATTCTAAGATTCTATGATTTTTTAACTTACATTGCTCCTGATCAAAAGTTGGCAGGTCTGAGGGGGCTAAGACTGTCAGATTCAACAAATGAAGAGGTTCAGCCTGGGTGTGAGCTACTGGGCAAAGCAGCGAGCTGAGAACCCCACATCATAGTTTGGGTTGGAAGGGACCTTAAAGATCATCGAGTTCCAACCCCCCTGCCACAGGCAGGGACACCTCCCACTACCTCAGGCTGCTCAGNTGTCTCACTACCCTCACTGTAAAGAATTTCATTCTTATGTATAACCCGAATCTACCCCTTTCCAATTTACATCCGTTGTTTCTGGTCCTCCCATCACATATCTTATTTAAAAAGTCCTACCCCTGCCTTTCTGTAGGATCCCCTCAGGTACTGAGAATTTACTATGAGGTCTTTCCTGAGCCTTCTCTTCACCAAGCTGAACAACCCCAACTCCTTCCGCCTGTCTTCATAGGGCAGTTGCTCCAGCCCTTTGACCATCTTCATGGCCCTCCTCTGGACCCGCTCCAACAGCTCAATGTCCTTCTTGTGTTGAGGGCTCCAGAACTGGACACAACACTCCAGGTGGGGTCTCACCAGAGCCGAGTAGAGGGGCAAAATCACCTGCTGGTCACACTCCTCTTGATGCAAGCTCCTATGCCTACCAGTAGCCGAAGGTCTTGCTTTCAAGGACCTCTCGAAATTTCAGACTACAATCTAAGGCTAATATCGAAGAGAGCAGTGTGTGTAAGTCTGCCTGGGCTGCCGGTGGACAACGCAATTAACACCCGGCACATCAAGCTCCTCTCGGTGACTACAGCCCCTACAATGCCCCGCGCCGCTCCTGGCCAATCCCAACGCGTCCCGGGAGCGCAGTGGCTGACGGGCGGGCAGGCGGGGGCGGTCCCCGCTGGTATGGCGGCGGCTGCTACAGCGCTCGCCTTGGGCGGTGGGCTCCTGCTGGCCGCCTGGCGCTGGCTGCGGGGCGCGGCCCGGCCCGCCGTGGCCGGGGCCGAAGCCTCCTCCATGCGGGGCAAAACGGTGATCATCACGGGGGCCAACAGCGGGCTGGGAAGGGCGGCGGCGACCGAGCTGCTGCGGATGCGGGCCCGCGTTATCATGGGCTGCCGCGACCGGGCGCGGGCCGAGCGGGCGGCCCGTGAGATCCAGGCCGAGGTGGGCGAACGGGGCGAGGCGGACGGCGGCGAGCTGGTAGTCCGTGAGCTGGACCTGGCCTCGCTGCGCTCCGTCCGAGCCTTCTGCCACCGTGTCCTCCAGGTACGGGCGGGGGCGGCTGTGGGGCTCCGGGGCCTGTCGGGCCTCGCCGGGCCTACACCGAGGGGTGCGGGGTGACTTTGGCCTAGAAGGAAGGCCCTGGGCTCCCTCTCATGAGAGGACGGGGGTTGGATGCCCGCAGTGCGGCGTCCCCGGTGATAGGGCTTATTCCTGCCGCTCACAGCCCGGTTTGGGAGCATGGAGCGTGGCTGCGTTCCCTACAGGGATTGGAAAGGAGGTGTCGGTAAATTGGCCAGGAATTAGCACCTAGAAGCATAAAATTCATACAAGCTTGGTCTGTTCTAGCCCACATTCCCGTAGTCCTTTGCTGTTCTGAAAAGCAAGCACTTGCTTTTTGGAAGCAAGCACTTGCACTTGCTTCCTTTCTTATGCTATATTGTAGAAAAGATTTTTCTTCCTCTTTTAATTAACTCTGATGTGCCTTTTTCTCTTAAGTTGGTGTTACAGCCTCAGTTTTATCTCCAAAGAAATTAAAATTCGCACGAATGCACTGCTCACAGACTCAACCTTCCTTCTACCACCTCTACAGCTGTGCCCCCAAAGCATTTAGAATCTCTTGGCCAGTGCTAACTTGAGTTTAGCAGATACACATTTTTGGAAGTATAAACTTGCTACAGATTTGCTGAAAACCCAAATTTAAGGAGAAGAGAGACATCCTGACAAAAAATCTACATATTAACTGCCATTAAGCACCAGGGAGCTGAGGAAGGCATCATTAGAGGTGTTCCTCCATCCCTGTGAAGCACTGTTTGGGACTCTTCTCTTAAAACATCTCACAGCTTTCCTCTGCATTATTGCAAGTGATTAAATCCTTCACACCTCAGGCTCACTGCAAAAAATGGAAGAAACTGAGATGTTGGAGAGTTCTTACAGGAAAATGGAGGAAACTAAAGTGAGCTTGGAATCTACAGAGAATACCATTGCCCATCAAAGTCTTATGCATTGTTTTGCACTTGGTCATAGTGCCCATCTGTTGGTATTGATCACGATACTCTAGATAATTAAATGCGAAAGATGATACAAATTGAGATCTTGCTTCTTGAAGCATGCTATCCTGTGAATCGTGGAATCATAGAATATTTCGGGTTGAAAGGGACCTTAAAGATCATCGAGTTCCAACCCCCCTGCCATAGGCACCCTGCCATAGGCACCCACTACATCAGGCTGCTCAGTGCCTTGTCCAGTCTGGCCTTGAACACCTCCAGAGAGGGGGTGTCCACATCCTTTCTGGGCAACCTGTTCCAGTGTTTCACCATCCTCACTGTAAAGAAATAGATCTTCCATTTAAATGTTACAGAACATTTCAGAAGTAGTGTTATTCTTTTAAGAGGAAAGAATCACTTCCATATGCAGATCTATAGTCGATACTTCTGCTTTAGTAATAATAGCCATTATGTCCTTTTGGGTAGAGAGAAGTGAGTTTGATGCTTATTTGGATTGTGCCTCAAGGACCCAATTGCACAAAACACTGAGTAACATCATGTCCCACAGAAATCAGTCTGAGGTTGCAGTACTTGATATTTTGTGTGGTCAGATAGCAGTATTGTTAACTGAACACCAAGTGCAGATTTGAGTTGTGCTCCTTATCATTGCTGGTAATGGCAGTCGAATAAAATGCAAATGGTATGAAATTTGTCTTGAGATTCTCTATTTTTATCGTCCAACTGACACAGAATTAACTCGCCTTCCAGTCCCTGCATTTGGTTTAAAGAATTACAGCAAAGAAAACTCATGCAGCATTTTCTCTAAAGTAAATATGTTTGGTTCTGATTCATAGAAGCATGAGTTTCACAATCTTTTTGTCAGAGGTGCCTGAAAGTGTTGAATTTAGAGCTTATTTAGGCAGTTTAATCTGTGTGTTTTGAAGAAGGTCAATGTTTTGGGTAGATTGGAGTGCCCTTAATTTTTGAATGGATGCTGGAGTGTGAAGTACACGATGATTATATACATATTTAAATTACTTAAACCACTCCCTCTGTTACTTGTTTATGTTTTCTGATTCTGTAGTGTAAAAAACCTCCCTGAGTTCATTTTCATCTGACTGAAGCAGTATACTGCTCCATCAAATAGCTTGTGCTGTGCACATCATAGTAATTTATCAGAATAATATTATTTATCAGAATACTATTTATCAAACCTCAGTCTCATAGACACATACTAAGTTCTTGAGCATGAAATAAGAATATTACATTTTATCGTGAGTTCTGCTCTGTAATACAAAGCAGCACATTGAGGTGTAGTGATTTTATAATAAGATGGTGTAGCTAGTGTTTAAAATAAGATAATGTAGGTAGTGTTTAAAATAATGAGAACATTGTTTTCGTAGTTTTTCCAGACATCACATCTGTGAGATGATGGGTCTACAATGTAGTGGTTTCTCTTCAACCCTGAGTTTAATTCTTTGAGACAGCACTTTCTGTTTTGCATTTGCATGGCTTTTGTGTAGTAGAGTCCTTGCCTATGGCTTGAGGTTTGCCATAAGTATATTTCTGTGCTTTTACAATCAAATAAACAGGTTACTTTTTATAGGAACACTAAATACACCACAAATTGTCACTGAATTGCTGTTGAAAAAGCTGCTCCCACCAGAGATCATTTGGTGAAAGGAAAAGGGACAGTGTGTGCAAGCTGTAGCATAGGAGTTTCCACAGAAATATGAGAAAATACTTTTATTATGAGAATGACAGAACACCAGAGAGGTTGTGGGGTCTTCTTCTCTGGAGACATTCAAAACCTGTCTGGACACATTCCAGTATGACCTGATTTAAGTGTTCCTGCTCTGGCAGGGGTATTGGGCTAGATCTTTTGAGGTCCATTCCAATGCCTGACATTCTGTGATTCTGTGAGAAGCAGTTGATTGTGTTCTCTGCATACATTGAAAGTAGATACAGATGTGCTGTTGAATTTATGCACTGATTGTTCAGCTTAAGTGTTTGTTTCAGCGGTGCTTTGGGAGAATATCATAGAATCATTGAATCATAGAATAGTTTGGGTTGGAAGGGACCTTAAATATCACGAATTCCAACCCCCCTGCCATAGGCAGCGACACCTCCCACTAGACCGGGCTGGTCAGTGCCTTGTCCAGCCTGGCCTTAAACACCTCCAGAGAGGGGGCATCCACAACCTCTCTGGGCTTCTTCCCTGTCACCCATCCAGCAAGCACAGCCCTGTCCCTGTGAGCTTTTCTGTCCCCAGACCCTCATAAAGATAAAATTCAGAAAACTGGAAAGGAAATAATTTCTAACAGCAGGAGTTATTGAGAATAATTGTGTGTTTTGGATGATAATTCTAAAACTGAATTGATTTTTTTTTCTTTTCTACTTAAAGGAAGAGCCAAGGCTGGATGTTCTGATAAATAATGCAGGGATATTCCAGTGCCCATACATGAAGACAGAGGATGGTTTCGAGATGCAATTTGGTGTAAACCACTTGGGTCACTTCTTGCTCACCAACCTTCTTCTGGGCCTCCTGAAAAATTCTGCTCCGAGCAGGATTGTTGTAGTGTCTTCAAAGCTTTACAAATATGGAGAGATTAACTTTGAAGACTTGAACAGTGAAATAAGCTACAATAAAAGCTTTTGCTACAGTCGGAGCAAGCTGGCTAACATACTGTTTGCAAGGGAGCTAGCCCGGAGGCTAGAAGGGACTGGAGTCACTGTGAATTCACTGCATCCTGGGATTGTCAGAACAAACCTAGGCAGATATGTGAATATTCCTTTGATGGCAAAACCCTTATTCAACTTGGTGTCGTGGGCTTTCTTCAAAACACCCTTGGAAGGGGCCCAAACATCTATTTATTTGGCCTCTTCTCCCGATGTCGAAGGCGTGTCAGGAAAATATTTTGGGGACTGCAAAGAGGAAGAACTTCTGCCCAAAGCCACGGATGACTTGGTTGCAAGAAAGCTGTGGGACATAAGTGAAGTGATGGTGGGCTTACTGAAATAAGTGCCAAGGGATATCTGCTGGAAAAATGCAGATGGCTATGCAATCTGTGTTTGCAACAGGGTAATTCTCACTTTGGATGCTGTGAGAAAATAGATTACTTTGCTGAATAAATATCAGAGGAGTGATTTATGCTGGAACTTTATTTTGAAGTAAAGGACAATTTTAATTTAATAGAGACATTAAAAAAGTCTAAAATAGAGTTTGAGGGTGTGAACACAGCTTCTGGTGAAATCTGCTTGGAAAGTTATAATTTGAAGAGAAATTCAACTGTGTTTTGCAATATATAAGCATATGTGTTGTGTTCTACTACTTGTAGTTGGGCTGAAGACTGCAGGGTGGTGATGATGCAACACTTCTGTAGAAGGATTTCAAAAATAGATGCTAATAATAGTACAGGGTTGTTGTCTTTTTTTGAGCCATCACAATGAAAAATAGGTTGAACAGTTTTACTGACCAGTTGCACTGGAACTGTTAAGGCCTCAGAGTGCCATTCAAAGATATGTTGTCAGTCAGCCCCGTGGTTCAGTGAACAAAGCTGCTGAGCCATTTAGAGTTCAGCTGTGAAGCACAGTCAGCATTTTTCAGTGATGTTGCTGCTATTCAGTAAGTAAATACACTTTATTGTGCAAGCTGTATTTTTATTTTCACGTGGTTTGAACTTTCTTGATGTGCAGACATCCTGGGTTTAAATAAAAAACTAGTTGAAAAATGTATTGTGTGATTGGCAGGAGTTTGCTTGTCAGGAATTGTGCACATACAAAGTTGGCAAGAACTTGCTCAGATGAGACCAAAGAGAATCCACTTTTCAGTATGTGTTTGACTTGACTGATGGCACTTTAGCTCAGTAATAGAGTTAGCTAAGTCTGTCTAACACTGTTTACTGAATATTCCTTAATAAAAATAATAAAATCCTTGGCATTATTTTTTTTCACTGTGGAAACTACATCAGAAGGCAGCAGTCCTGACAAAATATTCCTGTTTCAAAGCAGTAGATTCACCTTTATGGGTTTAGGGAATCTGTCAAGTAGGGTTGGTAGAAATAAAATGGGCTCCAAATAAACAGATGTCACATGAAACTACTAATTAATTTGTTTTAGTATTAAAATAAACACATGGGTATTACATGAAGCTATACTGATTTTTTTTAAGTTCATACAGCTTATGACTTCATGTTGACATTTGTGGCTTGTTTTGCTCTACATGAATAAAGTCATCTATCAGTTATGTTAAGATCATGGAATAAATATGGAAGAATGATGCAAAGTCATCCATCTTAATAAATACTGCTCGCCAGAAGGAGTTTCAATAGTAAATGATGTATTCAGTAGGTCTTTAATGCCTACTTGTAAATAGATCTCAGTTAGCAATCAACCAAAGTTTTTGAGATGCTTTTTTAGTGGTTTCGTCAGCATTTTTTACCATTTGCTCAATGGAGTGGACCTGATCTGTCCTTACTTTCACCTATAAGATTATGTTCTGAGTGTGTGACTTGGGTGCAGGAGATGACATTCCAGGCATTCACACAGCAAGCTACAAGTGAGTTTTGAAGATCTCACATATTGAGCTGTGCACTACTCACTCTAAGGCAAGGTGTAGCCATGGTGGGCGTGTTGTCAAGTTGTACTCTGAGCACTCTGATGCCAGAGAAAGGTGACATGCTAAGAAAAGATTCTGTTTTGATATCCAGTGTTGCATTTTCAACCTAAATACTTGTAAATAGCTACACAGAGCACCTTTAAATAGCTGACTGAAAAACTGGAAGTTCAAAAAGATGCAAAGAAATTTTACCAAACTCACAGCGTTTTTTTCATACTTCTGTACCAACATTAAAGGAGCACTACTCTATTGTCTCACTGCTGAAAGATGTGCATAACTCTTGCTAATCTGAAAATGCCATAGTAAGGAACTGCTCTAAAACTGCATGAAGAGTGGAGTCATATTATTTTTCAGAGGATGTGCACTAGCCTTTCAAGCAGCAAAGTTGATAGATTTGTACTGGAATAAGAGATGTGAGTAGGAAGCATCAGCTATGTACTTTGGCTTGGTAATGCTTAACAAATCTTCCAAGAACCATTGTCAGAAAAAAGATTACATTCCTGGCAAACATAACTAGATTACAGCCCTCATTTCAGAGTAGGAGAGTGATCACAAAATCCTTCATAGATAATTGATGAATTAATATTTCCTGAAGATAATTTGAAAGGATGAAGGCTTAAGAACTTCATAAAGTTTTTTTCAACACCTAAAATAAGTAATATTTAACACTTTTGGGGGGTGAATGTAATTTTAACCTCTGTGGATCAGAAAGCTGTGGGTATTTTCTTGAGACCACTGTTAACAGTTAGCATGATGTTTCTTAGCATCTAAGAACTCACTTATCCATAGATCTACTCCACTCTACTTTACTCTACTGGATCTTAATAAGCTCAGAGACATTTGAGGATTTTAGTTGCTTGACTTGACTGTTGGCCCTTTAGCTCAGTAATAGGATTAATTGAGTCTACCTAACACTGTTTACTGAATATGTCTTAATAAAAATCTTTTGGAATAAGACTTGGCATTAATTTTTTCACTGTGGAAAATACATCAGAAACCATCAGTCCTGATAAAATATTCTCGTTTCAAGTAGTAGATTCACCTGTATGGCGAATAAAAATACAAACAAATAAAAACATCTCAAAAACTTTGGTTGGTTACTAACTGAGGTGCAGAACTGAGATCTACTTACAGGTAGGCATTAAAGACCTACTGAATACATAATTTACTATTGATACTCCTTCTGGTGAGCAGTATTAAGATGGATGACTTTACATCATTCTTCCATATTCCACAATCCTCAAGTAAAATTTGAGGATTTTTTTGTTGAATATCTCCTGGTATAGGATGCTCCAAGATGAGGACAGTAACTTCACACTTCACCCCAGTAGTACTACACCTCTAGAGAGACATTCCCAGTTCTGTAGGTTACTGTTGTAGACCTTGCAGCTGAAAGAAGGATGCATTCCAGATGCCTCTCTCCATCGTCACCACCACATGAACAATACCACCCTCAAAATAAAATAATTTCCCCTGAAGAATTAAAGTTGTTGAGAATCATACAGTGACCAGGGATAGTGTGTAAAAGCCCAGGGAAGTGCAGCTTTCATTGTTAGATACAAACACTGGTCATACTGCTAGCAAGTAAATCACAGATATCCAAGGAGGCCACAGTTGAGATTAAGATCATGTTGAAGCCTGTGATAAACATAAATTTTATGAGGTAACTCTTTACAGAGCCAAAACATATCTTCAGCTATCTCAAATAAATTATTGAAATTTGTGCATTTAGTTTTGGATCTGCCAGCAGTGTTGGACCAGTTCTCGGTTCCTGCACCCCAGGGATTTAAAAATTGGCTGTGTCAGGGGCACAGTGACTCCTGGGAAAGTAGCCCCAGCCCTTTGCTTTTCATGCAGAAGTTTATCTGCCCTGCTGTAGCTGAGAAGTGGAGGGCCCCCCAAAGCAATTATTGTGGATTCTTTGCAAATTGACCCCACAGGAACCTTCAGCCAACCTCAGCAATGAGTGGAAATGCATTCAAGTGGCCACTTTTCTCAGTGGTTGCATTATATATGGCAGCAGTATCACAGGCTAACTGTACTCTAGAAAGGTCATTAGGAAGGATTTCTTCCTAATGTCTAATTGAAACATGCCCTGCTCTAGGTATCTTAATGGGAAGACATTTTTAGCTGCTTCTGCATAATTTATTCCTTTTTGTGGTGCTTTTGAAAGTGTGCCTGTCACCAGCTTCCCTCATGGACAGAACAAGCATTTAAGAAACAAATGATTTCCTTCTTAAAAAAAAAATTTCTTTTGATTTTAAGTCTCATGCCCTAAGCCAGTCCTCCTTGCACATATGTAGCTAGTGCAGCTGGGGTTTCCACAAGTGAACTAAATTGCAGTTGCAAGTATTTATTTTATATGCCACATCTGTTTAAGTCAAGGGAGACTTATGTGCATTTTTTAAAAAAAACCCACTCTGAATCTGTCACCAATTTACCTTCTTTACCATGCTGTAATGACCAACATCTATCTCCAGGCAAAGGGACAACACTGCCCTTTCAGTTACCACAGCAGGAGAGCTTATAAACACAGTGGAGGTCCTCCTGTAAAAATTCTCCTCCTTAATGAGATAAATGATCAGTTTTTCTCTGACGTAATAGAACCAGAAGAATTTAAACTCTCCCCTCCATCTTCAGTGCTTGCCTGGTTTGCTCAAGCTTTCTCCAAAGCAAAAGTTTCACAGGCTTCAAAGCCTGAGCCCTATGAATGTGCATTGGGATTATGCTCTTGCTGAAAAATGTGGATAATTCCCACTTCAAGCACACTTAATTTCTTTCCACCCCAGGCTACGAAGAAAATAAACAACTTGCAAGAGCCATGCAAATAATTTTAAAAGGGGAGGCCTGTTCCCCTTTTCACATAACTTTTTCCAAACTAATCACTTGGAGGGTAATTGACTTGCAAAACGATCCAGGAGGCCTCCAGCGTTGAATTATTATTTTTGATCTGTCCCAGAATGGTGCTGCTATTTCTCATAACAGCAAATGACCACCTCCCTCTAGACTTTTTACTTGCTGCTTCAGCTACCACTAGCAGCCTCACACCTGCCATTGCTGGATTCAGATCAGAGGAATCAATTTGAAATTTTAATTTATTCCAAATGTCCCATGTAACATGGAGAAAAGAGTCCTTACCTAATTGCTTCTTTGGCTGAAGGTGGCCATACCGACCACCTAACAAGGTTGATGACCCTTTCTTTTTTCTTTTCAGAATGTTCACTTTTCAGGTGGTGTGAAAAAAACCCAATTTATCTGGGTAGGGAAGGAATCGATTGTTTAATTGCCAGGAGGGTGTCACTCTCTTGAAAACTATAATAATCACTCTAAAGTAAGGCACTGAACATATCTTGCCATCTGCTTTGTGGCCAAAGCAAGCAGTCTGAAATCCTGGTCCCACTAAAAGTTTGAGAGTCAGACACCTAAATATTTTTGCTGATCTTGGTCTCCTGGCTCTAGGTTTGGGCAGCAGGACTCTTACAGCCATCTGGGTGATGACTCTGTCAAGTTTGATGAATGAGGCTTTATTAATTTCTATGTGTGGCATTTAAAAAAAGAAAAGTACTTCAAAAATTAAGGGGTGTGTGTGGTGGTACTACGTATATTATATATCCTGCCACATTCTTCAGAAATGTCTGTGCTTTTCCCCCCCCACCAAGAAAATGTCAGCCCATTTCTGTAGCTGTGAGGGTGTTTGTCAGTTTGCCACCTGGACTGCAGTTAGATGATCATAGAATCATAGAATGGTTTGGGTTGGAAGGGACCTTAAAGATCATGTAATTCCAACCCTCCTGCCATAACAGGGACACCTCCCACTACATCAGGCTGCTCAGTGCCTCATCCAGCCTGGCCTTAAACACCTCCAGAGAGGGGGCATCCACAACCTCTCTGAGTAGCCTGTCCCAGTGTCTCACCACCCGCACAGGAAAGAATTTCTTTTTTATATCCAGCCTAAAAAGCGATCAATCTTGTAAACTTCAAATCATTCTTTGATCAAAGCCTCCAGTTTAACAGCTGAAGTCTAAATTTTAACACACAGCACTTTAATTTTGTAAAGAACACACATTCTGATTTATGTACACTTAAAAATATAATATAGGTTACCCTACCAACAAATTTTGAGCTGTTGGGGGGGAAAAAACACCAAAAAAACCCTCCACTGATTAAATTCCAGTGTTTCAATCTTTGCAGAATTTCCATGTATTTAACCTGTTCTGCAGACAGCCAGCTAAGGAACCAAGTGCTGTCTTTTCAGGTTATCTAGGTAAAATTATGCCATGATCTTCCTCAACATTTAGTCAGTGCCATGGGAACCTCCTAAGTCACTGCATGACCATCTGTTTTCTGTCTACCATCTTCTCTCAAGACAAGCAATGTCAGGTCTTTCCGGATGCTTCAAGAAAGGGGTCATGAACAGCATCTGCAGAAAGGCAAGTGACACACCAGGAGGCACAGAATCACTGCAACAAGTTGGTTTACTTCCATTTTATATATTCATTCACAGATAGGAACATCTTTTGTGTATATGGGTATGTATTTTGGACTTCAACCTGTCCTGAAATCTTTCTCTCCAGGTCTGTAGATGAGTAAAGCAACTGGTTGAAAAATGCTTCACTTGTTCTTTTGAATGGTGGAGATCCTACAGGTCCAGTTCCAGTCACTGGGAATTGCTTGAGACTTCACCTGGCCTTGAAAATACTCAGAGGAAGGAAGGAGGAAGAGACCAGAGCATCATTTTCTTCAAATACAGCCAGTTCTGGAAATGTTCAGAAACTTGTGTCTGATACATCTCTACAGATATTGAAAAATTGGTGTAAATATGCTTTATGTAACTATTTTCCCAGAAAATTTTGCTGTACACAGAGACCTTCACAAAACATAAAGTCACATTTTTATGCAGTGGCCAGATCATCTGAATTAACTATGTCAGAAGTACACCTAAGGCTGAGTTCATCTGCAGATGCAAGAGAGGTGACCTGAAAACTCAAAAGCAATAATGGAAAGCTTTGATGACAGTTATTTAGTTATTTAATTTCTTTTCCTGAGGGGTTTTTATTTGTTTGTTTATCTAATTGTATATAACTGGATGATCTTTAAGGTCCTTTCCAACTCAAACTATTCTATGATTCTATATATTTGCTATCCTTAAAAAAAAAAAGGTTAAAACTGCAGAAAATGTGGAAACAACCATGTTTCAACAAAGTAACACATGTCTTCAGTGTGGGGAAAACCCCATAGAATGACAGGAAATCGTTTAATGTTGTAGGTGTTCATTTTTAAAGTTTCTGTTGACAGAAGTTGATGAGTGAAAATATTGTATTTAATTTTTTTGCCTTTTTCAGTAAATAACATGGAATTTTGATGCTTCCAGGAGGGACAGCTTTGTAATGTGGTGATTGTAAAGTGAGATTTTTCATAATGTAACCAATCAGAGTAGGTGGTGTGGGGTTTTTTGGGTTTTGCATGTGTGTATTGTGCTTTTTTTAAGGAAAAAAGCTGAAGTCAAAGCGAAGACCAAGAAAAAGCCCCACATAGTTTATCTTTTACTCATCTGGAAGAGTTTATTTTAAACATGGAACATTGTTTGCTGCTGTGGAAATGAAAGTGAGGGAGTTGCAGCTTTCTTCCAATGCCATCTGGCAGATGATTTACTTGCCTATGGTATTCACTAATCCAAATAACCCCGTGTGTGGTAGCATTGTCTCTCTACTCATCATGCAGCTGAGTTGGCTGAACCTTGGATGGCTCACACAAGGCTATCAATAGCACACTACAATGTACTGTTTAAAATTAGAACAGCATTATGGAAAGGGACATGCCAAATTCATCATTGCTTTGCCTTTATCAAGTATTTTCTTTACCTGGGCTGAGCTTGATGTTTCCTCTTCTTTCTTTTTGTGATTTTTTTCACTCCAGTCCTACCTGGACATGTAGCCTCTCAGTTCTGACCATTGGACATCCATTTCTAGTCTGTTATCCTTGCTTTGATGATAACTGCTCTTTCAAGGTCCCTTCCCAACCTCATGAAACTTGTATTCCTGCTGTGAAGTGCATCTATTTCAGCAGAACAGCTGTGTGCTTTAATCATAGAGTCATAGAATAGTTTGGATTGGAAGGGAGCTTAAAAATCATTGAGTTCCAGCCCCCCTGCCATAGGCAGGGACACCACCCACTAGATCAGGCTGCTCAGTGCCTTGTCCAGCCTGGCCTTGAACACCTCCAGAGAGGGGGCATCCACAACCTCTCTGAGCAACCTCTTCCAGTGTTTCACCACCCTCACTGTAAAGAATTTCTTTCTTATCTACCCCCTTCCAATTTGCACCCATTGCTTCTGGTCCTCCCATCAGATATCTTATTAAAAAATAGCTTTGTGGTTAAGGAACTCTTGTAATTCCTAACCTGAGCCCAAAGTGTCTCCAGATAAGGCAAAAATAAAATCTATCACTTCATTATTATATCAATATTTAATATTTTTATATTAAGTTCCCTTCTCTTGATGTATTGTGGAAGAGTCTTGAGTAGTTATTTCAAGGAAGCATGATAGAATTATGCCTTGAAGAGCAGAACCTAAGCTATGAGTATATGGAGGCATTAACTTATATCCTTGTAATTAAATTCTAAGGGTATTCAGATGATCTTCTACTCTCAGGTCAACAAAAAATTTCCCTTGTCAATATGGGGGGATTTTGAGCTGTGTTTTTTATTTTAAGTACAACTGAACAGATTCAGAAGTGGTGACTTCCATTAGAGAGAATCCATCATTGATAGTAAAATTAAAGTATATACAGATTAATAATTTCCTAGAACAGCTAGGGAAGGAATTTAGAGCTCAGCCCTTTTCCTGCATTTTGATCTCAGAGGCTGTGTCTGCCTTGCTAAGCATTTAATACCAAGACCTATTTGCTGGATGGGATAATAAAATCATAGAATCATAGAATAGTTTGGGTTGGAAGGGACCTTAAAGATCATTGAGTTCCAACCCCCCTGCCATAGGCAGGGACATCTCCCACTACATCAGGCTGCTCAGTGCCTTGTCCAGCCTGGCCTTGAACACCTTCAGAGAAGGGGCATCCACAACCTCTCTGGGCAGCCTCTTCCAGTGTTTCACTACCCTCACCAGAAAGAATTTCTTTCTTATGTCAAGTCTAAATCTACTCCCTTCCAATTTACATCCGTTGTTTCTGGTCCTCCCATCACATATCTTATTAAAAATCCTACCCCTGCCTTTCTGTAGGACATCCTTCAGGTATAGATAAGTTACTATGAGGTCCCCCCTGAGCCTTCTCTTCTCCAGGCTGAACAACCTCAACTCCTTCAGCCTGTCTTCATAGGGCAGTTTATCCAGACCTTTGATTATCTTTGTGGCCCTTCTCTGGACCCGCTCCAATAGCTCAATGTCAATAGGTCAATGTTCATATAACTATATTCTGGTTTTCCTCCAGGAGAGGCTTGGGTACATCCAGACTACTTGCTAGGAGTGTCCCTGGCCCTTGCTGACTTCTGAATGATGCAAAGAGTTGTTTCAAAGAGTTTTAGCGTCCAGAGCCAAAGCTGTGCCAAGAACTGCCCTAACTATTAAACAGCACAGATGATCAGATTTCAGTGCCTGGGCTGGCTCCCTGTCAATCCTTAATTGAGTGGAATAAGCACAGCCAAGAAATGCCTCCTCCCTCCCTCAAGTGTTAACAGAATGGATGTGATTTTTCAATTTACTTCCACGACATTCAGAGGCCGTTCTGGAAAAGTGAAGCATATTTTCTCATACTAATTTTATAGCACTAGAATTCCACTGACTTTGCTGCAATTTCTATTGACTGACCCTGTAAACAGATGGAGAATCAGTATTGTTATTAATATCACCATGTCGTCATGCCTTATTCATTTTCAATTTTATAACTACAGTCTGATGTCTTGGAATTGTGTCCACTAATGTAGCACTGGACTATGGAAATATTATTTTATCAAAATGTGTTATTCTTGGACCAAAATTCACAGTTACACAGTTGCACTTTATAGATCCTTTTTTTTTTTTTTTTTTAAAGCCAGAAATGTCCCTTAGATTATTTAGTCTGACTTCCTGAATGACACAGGCTGTTTAACTTAACCCAGTTAGCAAGTTCAGCAATTTGTGCTTGGACAAGGCTTATCTTCTAGAAAGATGTCCTATATAGATCTGAAGCCATTGGTAGTTGGAGAATCCATCTCTTCCTTTGGCAGGGCAGTCCAATGGTTATCACCATCACTCTCTAAAACGTGTATTTTGTTCTTGCCTGAATTTTTCTGGCTTTCACTTTCAGCCATCACCTCTCATTATGCCTTTTTTTTGTGAGATGAGAGAGCTGCTGTTACTACTCAGTCTTTTCTCCCTGCGGTGATCCTCACACATTGTAATCACTGAAATCATCACTCGATGTTTTTATTAAACTCAGAGGACTGAACCTCTTTAATCTCGTACTTTTTCCAAGGTTTCCAATAATTCCTGTGGCTCTCCTCCACATCCTATCCAATTTTTTACCTCTTTTATGAAAGTAGGAAACTGGATGTAATACTCCAGCATGTGTCCATTTGTAGTTAATCCCGGTACTTCCCAATGCTTTCCCTCTGTTTCTGTAACATTATAGTCCAGTTAAACACAAGCATCTCCTGATTTTCATTCACTCCATTTCTCTTAGGTACCTAAAATTTAACTGATTTTCTGTGTAGTACTATTACTGTCTCCTCACCTCACCACTGATGACAGAGGACACGTGGATGATTAAAACCCCATGTGTAACTTTTCATGAAAAGATTTCTGAGTTGAACTCTTACTCAGCCTCACTGTTGTACTATGACTCTTACTTCTATGGAAATGACACCTAAACCTGACAATCGTGCATCTGAATCACAGAAGTCTTTTTTGTAGAAAGAATACCCATAGATATCCATAGCATGGATATGATAAACAGACTTTTCATTAATTTTCTCTGCATTTTACTGTAGTAAATGAATATGAAACCTTTCTTTATGTTTGAGAGTCCAGACACTGGTTTTGACTCTCCTTTTATTGTGCTTCCCATGATATAGCAACACAAGAACAGACTTCACATTTGCCTGTCCCAAGGCTGACCTAAATCTTTTTGGTGTAGATATTTTACTGATTAGGACTATTTGCTCTCATCATGTTCCTCCCAGAAGAAGTTACAAGGAAAAGGGATCAAGGAGAGTAACTGTGCCCACATCCTTAAAGTCCAGGCAGAATGAGTGAGAATAATGTGTTAGTTGGAGTGAAATTAAATGCAGGTCCAATGTTGTTCCAGCAGGTTGTGTATCCCTAAATGTTTCTGTATTTTTCCATCCAGCATCTTAGAGTTTATACCTACATTTAATGCTGTAAAATCACATTTTATCCAGTCTAGAAAGACTTAAACATAGGCAGTATAAAGGTATGTTAGTCTACACTACTTGCTCTTGTGACACCAAGTTTAGCTTCTTTATTCCGCATTGTAGATATACCTGTTGAAACAAGATGGTTTAGGTTTGAAGAAATCTTGAAGATCTCCCAATAGACCAGGTTGCTCAAAGCCCCATCTAGTCTGGCCTTGAATATTTCCAGGTATCCCCAAATTTTCTGGGCAGCCTGTACTCTTAATGTAAATATTATCTTCCTAATATTTGATAAATACCTAGCCTCTCAGTTTAAAACAATTACCCCTAATCTCTGATAGAGTCATTCCCCATCCCCAGTACCTACTCCTGAGCACAAGAAGGGGCTGTAAGTTCTTCCTGGACCCTTCTCTTCTCCAGACTGAACAACCACAACTCTCTCAACATGTTGTGTAGCAGAGATGCTCCAGCTCTGTGCCATCTTTTTGTCCCTCCTCATGACCTGCTCTGATAGCTTCATGTCCTTCTTTTATTGGGACTATGACCTGATTAATGTCCTGTCAAATGGAGGCTATAGACAACATAAAGGAGTTTATTTTTTGCTCATGTCTGGTTAGGTAAAAGCTATGGATGGCACTTGTAACTGATCTTCACCTTCTCCAAGGACAGGTGTTTATGAAGTAGGTTGTGCTGAGCATGGCATATTGAAGTTGTAAATATGAGACTCAAACATTCAGAGGCTGTCACTAGTTTTGGCTGTAGACTGGCATGTGAACTGTAGTTTTAGGACCACATTCCACTGTTCAGATGTCCTGGCTACAGGACAGTAACACTTTAGGAAGAGTGGAAGGGATGACAAGTCTAATACTTTCCCAGAAACTTAAGGCAGATCTACCAGCAATCCAAATGAGAGCCTTGAGTTTCTTCTCATTTAAAAATCAACTTCTAATATTTTTTGATTGAATATGGAATAAAAACATAAATTGCTCTTCTTACCTCAAAAAGCACCTTGCTGAGGAACAATTTGAAATGGTAGCTGGTATGGCAAAGCCAGTTGCAGACATGCAGTGGGGATTCATTATTACTACCATTATGTTTTATTATCATCGCCTTCAGTGACACATACAGTGTTTCTTTCATCACCGTGTAAGGAGGTTAAACATAACAACAACAGTCTAATGTTTCTCAGCACCTACCTTTCTGGCAAGCCTTTGTTCTCCAAAGCTTGTTCTGCCACTGTTGATTTCAGATTGTTGCTTTTGCAGTTGATCAAAGTGGTGAGATTACTGAAAGCAAGGACTTCCTGGGCAAATGCAGCACCATTATTTCTAGGTTGGCTTCCATGGATCCTTGGCAATGAAAAGCCTCTGGGCAGACTGGGCTAGCAAAAATGAATGTGCATGCACACATTTATGATGCTGCTCTGTTATTTTTAATGCACTGTGCCTTCAGCTTCAGCATTTTCTTCCCTTTATAGTGGAAGATCTTTTAGATGTTTCTTTGAAGACTAATTTAGGAATGTTGGCAAAGGCCAGTGAGTGTAACATGTGCAATTTATTATGTTAACAATGTCTGATGAAACAACAAATATGAATAATCCTGCCGAGTACAGAGAAAATAAATGCACTCTTTTTATGCTGTAGTTTGATCTGATCTTGGTGGACTACAGTTAATATATTTTGAAACAATATATGCATGGCAAACTGTTTTCATAAGACTCTCATAAAAGCCTCTTTCTCATTTTTAGTTTTGCCTCTCTCTCAATCTTCCCTTTGTTTTGTTCAAATAAAAAAAAGGGGAAAAAAAAAAGAAAAAACATATATTTTACCATCTGTGAAAAAACTAAATTCTTCTCAGCTGCTGCTATTAAAATGCTGGAACTCCATTACAGTAGGTTCCCATTTGCCCTGTGCACAGTAAATAATAAAGCATGGAAAACAGTCCAAAATCCAATGTAATTCACAGAGATATTAATAAACTCTATGCTTTCTTTTTTTTTTTTTTTTTGGTGGGGAAACTGAGCAGCTAAGCAAGTTGGAGCTTCATTGCCTGAAGATGATTGAAATAGCATAAAGCAGGGCACAGTCAATAGTCAGGCAGTTAATATAGTGAGAAATCCCATTTACATTGTTGACTCAGTAATTTATTTGCTGTGCTATTGATTTGATCTCTGCCAAGAGCGAGCCAAGGGCTTGGTCACAGCTTTGTTGAGTGTGTTGTAAGGGCTTGCATAGAACAACTGGAAGAAAATGGTAATGGGAAGATCATGGTCGAGCTAGCCTGGAAAAAAAATGGGAATTTGTGACTGCAAAGTGAGACTCCTCTTTTTGTTTCTCAGATCCTCCAAATTGTGCCAGGCTTACTCCAATAAGCCGAATATTCCTCACCAACAGACCCCATATGTCCATGGGATAGCCCACCAGAAAGGCCACTGTGTAGCATTAGAGCATTCTATGTTCACTTCTTCTGCCTTACAGAAATACTTAAGTTTCAGTCTCTCTACATAGAGCTTTCCATTACATACTGGGCAAGATTCAGAAGTGTCATCCCCATTGATTTTCCTTTTGTTTCTTCATTCCTAATTCTGTTAGATAAGATTTTCATTTAAAAAAACCCTCTTTCCTGATTGCTAAATACCAGCAGAGTAAATTTTGCCACTGCACTGTAGGAGATCAGCAAATGAACCCAACTATAAGTTGGGTTCCCATTAACCAGCAAGTTAACTTCCTCAGCAATGGGGGATACCATACTTCATTAAAGTTGCACTCCTATTGTCAATTTGCATGTAATTTACAATTTTAGTCTAGGAAAGTTGGTCCCTGGTTTTTGTTAGCTAGATGAACTTAAAACACAGGGCTTGAATTATGTTTTTTGGATCTTTCAGCAAGTCAAAGTGGCTGCCAGTTCTCTAGAAATGAGCAAACTGGCTGTTTCTTATGAAACATGCTGTTTGAAATTTGCACTGGGGCACAGCCATGTGTTTGTACATATGCTTCAAGGATGGATCTACCCTCTGTTCATAAATTACAGGATTGCTTTTTTCTATTCCCTGTGAATTCATCCAAAGTTTGATGTTAGTTTAGCATCTAGTGAGCTTTCAAGGAAGAAATGAAATAATTTCATATCAGTTTGCCATAGGGTCCAGAGAAGGGCCA
>VZTY01012931.1:0-13170 GCA_013400935.1 Turnix velox | reverse complement strand
GTGGTGGGGGTGAGGGCCTGTGGGTTGGGGGAGGAGTACCTGCCTCCCACTCACAGAAAATAATCCAGACCGTTCACTCTCCCCTTCCCAGGAGGCGGCTAGACTACGTGAATCATGCCAGGAGGCTGGCAGAGGACGACTGGGCCGGGGTGGAGAGTGGGGATGAAGAGGAAAAGGATGATGAGGAGGAGATGGAGGTGGATGCTGGCAAAAAGCTGCCCAAGCGCTACAGCAATCAGGTGAAGAGCTGCCCAGGTCAGGGTGAGGGATGTGGAGTGGGCACGGTGAGCAGCTGCCTCAGGGCTGAAGAGAAATTGGCCTGCCTGGCTTGATGGTCTGTGAGGAACTGTGTCTTGGTTCTTCTCCTAGATATTCTGTGGAGGACAGGTGGAGGTGGGTTGCCTGTGTGCTTTAGGACATGTGCTGAAGGACAGGATGCCATCCAGAGGGACCCGGGCAAGCTTGAGAAGTGTGCCCCTGCGAACTTCAGTGAGGACAAGTGCAGGGTCCTGCATATGTGTCTGATGAACTTCCAGTTTGAGAGTTGCACCTGGTCTGGCAAATCCCAACTCAATACAAGCTGGGAAATGAAGGGAGTAAGAGCTGAGAAGGTCTTGGGTTTACTGATGGGTGAAAAGCCAAACATGAGCTCCTAGACTAGAAAACCTACAGCATCTTGGGCTTCTTCCCCAGTGGTGTGGTGGCAGGGTGAGGGAAAGGATTCAGCTCTGCCCCTCTCTGTGAGACCTCCCTGTAACACTGCCTCCTGCTCTGGGGTCACCAACAGCAGAAAGACACAGAGCTGTTGGAGCAGGGCCAGAGGAGGCCCTAGAGATGCTGCAAGGGCTGGAGCCACTCTGCTGTGAGGCTGAGAGAGTTGGAGAGTTCAGCCTAAAGAAGAGAAGGATCTGGAAGGAGCTTATAGTAATTTTTCAGTACTGAAAGGGGGGCTACAGGACAGATGGTGACAAACTTTTTAGCAGGGCCTGTTGCAATAGCACAAAGGTTAATGGCCTTAAGGCCATCCTCCTTAAGGAGGAAGATTTGGACTGGGTATTAGGAAGAAATTTTTTGCCATGAGGGTTGTGAAACCTTGTTTAGGGAGGTGGTAGGAGTCCCATCATTGTAAAGATCAGTTAAGATCAGTTTGGATGGGGCTTTGAGCAGCTTGGTCTGGTTGAACATGTCACTGTTTGGTGCAGGGGAGTTGAACTGAATGGCCTTTGAAATACCCTTCTAATCCAAACTATTCTATGCTTTCAGCTCAACCAACAGTGTTTGTATCCTGTTTTGCACCAGTTGTTTAGAGAATTTATTATTTCTCTGTCTGAGATACGAGGAAGAAGGAGAAACCTCAGAGTTTGGATGGTATTGTCTTTGGCTGCTGTGTTGGTCATAGAAAACATAAAGCCTTGTTGATGATCACAGCAAGATAGTCTCTTGAAGAGGTCAGCTTGTCTGGGCTCTTTGCTCCTGGTATTTAGGAACCTATGAGCTCTGCCATATATTTATAAATCAATTTAAGGTGCTGGAGTGAGGACAGAGGTGGCCAGGTGAGGACTGTGAGCTGTAGCTTGAAGCTGAGGCAGCAGATGGGATGCAGGAGGACTTGAGAGAGAAGGTGTAATAATGCAAGTTGATTGAAGAGAGGAAGGAAGACGCAGAGTGATGAGCAATGCGGGTTGTTTCTGAGGCACCAGTGCAGCTGTAGAACCCAAGGCAAAGCCTGCTTTCTGTGTTTCTGAGTTTCCATAAACTCATCAGAGTTGTTTCTGGTTTTTTCCCCCTGAATTTTTCCATAGCTGATGCTGTCTGAGTGGCTGGTCGATGTCCCCTCGGACCTGGAGCAGGAGTGGGTTGTTGTGGTGTGTCCTGTCGGGAAAAGGGCACTGGTCGTCGCGTCCAGGGTAAGTGGCAGCAGTGATGTCTCACCACTTGGAAAAAGACTTGTACCTTGCCTGAATTACTTATTTTCTATCCTATTTCCTCACAGGGCTCAACAGCAGCTTACACCAAGAGTGGCTTCTGTGTCAACAGGTTCCCATCCCTGCTGCCAGGGGGGAACCGGCACAATTCGGCAACTGAGAAAGGTAATGGTGGCTTTTGGGATGGAGAGGGGAAATGCCAACTTCTCCTCCCAAGTGTGTGCACTGGTGGGTTTGATGTGGCTTCTCCTGCTCCCCAGGTTCTGTGCCCTTTTCTAGTGCAGAGGTGCAGTTGTGTCTCTGGGGATAAATAGTCATGAATAATACTCTTATAAGAACATTTTTATTAGCTATCTGGTCAGCTGGCACTCTTAAACTTCACCTCTTCTGTCAGATTGCTGCAGATGATACCTTCTCAATACCTCCTGCAGTTGCTTTGCCTGTCCTGATGGAGGGTTACTGTTGAGTAAATGCCTTTTTCTGAAACATGCCTTTGTCCCATGTATCTCTGGTGGTACCTTTTTGGACTTTAGGGTAAATGCTTTCTGTTGTCTCAGCTTCTGTTAGCAGAAGGGAGATCCCTTCTGGCCTTGCATGCAGGAGAGATTTGATCCTGTTGGGTTGGGCAGTCTCTGGAGTGTGTCTTGACCTCTCTGTCTGTGTGCACAGTGTACTGCATCTTGGACTGCATCTACAGCGAGGTAAAGCAGACATACTATATCCTGGATGTGATGTGCTGGAGAGGACACCCTGTTTATGACTGCCAGGTACTAAATCTTCATGCTCTGCCCTGATGCCCCTTATGATCCCGGCTCTGTGAGCTGCTCTGCAGCCATCACTATGCAGTAAGATGGGTATTTCATCTGAACACCAGCATCTTTACAGTTGTGGGGTGCTGGAATAATTGAGGACATCTTTTTGGGGGTGTCTGAGGAAACAGCAGAGGTGGGGGTGCTGCTGGTTCTACAGGTGAAGCTGAGTTTGTGCAGGGGAATGGAGATGCTGGGCAGCTGCTGATGGGTTGTGGTGGATGGTCATTAAGTCCCTGCCTCTTTTCACAGACTGACTTCAGATTCTTCTGGCTTTCTTCAAAGATGCAAGAGGAGGAAGGGCTACAAGAGAAAAGCAGAATTAATCCAGTAAGTTCTTTTGTCCTGGGAAGAGAAGGAGTAATGGGGGGTAAGCTCTCTCCTTCAGCAGACTTCAGCATTTTCTTTCACAAGCAGAAGCTTTTTTTTTAATTCCCCTCACAGATGATGTTTCAGAATGCTCTTCTGATGAAATGGGTGCCATGTTCAGGATGTAAATAGGACCACTGAGTATTGTAAATGGGGCTTTTTTTCCTTAGCCAGAGTGCTGGGGGAGATCAGGCTGCAGGGTATCAGCTAACTTCCACGCCATTTTAGGTTTTTAGGAAAACCAGTGTGGTTTCTACAGGGGCAGCCTGCCCTCAATGGGTTTATTCTTGTGTAGCCTTGTGGGCTCACAGGGGAAGGAGAAAGCTCATAATGCTTTATCCCTCTTTCCTACTTAAATCAATTATTGAAGTTGTTGGGATAGATGCAGGATTGCCACCCGGAGTCCCTGCTGAGAAAGGATAAAGACTCTTCCTTTGAATACTTAACACATGGAGATTGGACCTAGAACACCCCGCAGCTTGGAAAGGGATTTTTTCTTTGGGTACTGACATAAAGAGATTTGTCAGCTTAGCCAAGCCATAGTTTGAACAGCAGGACCTGTTTGCTTCTGTGTCTGAGCATGCAGATCAGAGTATCTCGGGTGGGTGGAGCAGATCAGTCATGAAGGAGATGATTGCTCTTCTGCCAAGCAGTGAAGGTATCTGTATTAGAAGAACATCCTGTTCTGACTCCCAAGTACAACATCCAGAAGAGGCTACCTAAGGAAAGGGGGGGATCGTTTCAGCTTTCATTTCCTGGGTGGAAAGATTTGCTTGGCTCAGCCAGCAGCTTGGAGCAGACGTCTGTCTGCTTTGCATCCTGCCCAGAGGCCATCATTTTCTATTTTGGTTAAAAGAGTATCTCGGGGTCAGCTCCCCTGAAAAGTCCTTCCAGCAGCCTTAGTTGCTTGAAAAAAAAGGTATTGGGAGCCTGTGATAGCTGTGTACTGAGTCTCTGCCACCTCATTAAATGCCAGAGAGGGGATCATTTGGAACTGGGATAATAAAAATACCTAAAATAGATCTTTCTGGGCCCTCTAGATTCCATGCTGGCTGTGTTGTGGCAACCCCCCCAGTCTTCTTTCAAAGGTCATCTTCTGTTATTGCAGTGAGGTTTGAAGCCACAGCAATGTGCAGTGCTGGGTAAATGGAGAGATGGTGGGAATTCTCTCTGAAGACTTTTCCTATGCCATTCTCTCTGCTGGCTGGGATGATTTTTGTAGGTTTTCACTCGGGCAATTTCAGTGGGATGCACTTGGCACCCATGGACTGCTTGGATCTGGTTTTGTCTGTAGATCTGATGTTTGCTTCATGAGTTGCATTGGGTGTCTGCCTCAGTGCTCCAGTAATATCAGAGACCGAGTGCTATGGCAGGGATAAGGAATTGGGAACATCTGTCCTGTGCCCTCTGACTTTGTGTAAATGGTTGTACCTAGACCCTAAAGTTAATGGTCTAAGTTAACACCAGACCTATGGAGTTAAGCAGGTCAACTCTTGAATTTAAATCTGCATTTACATAGATTTAAATTGTCTTGAATTTTAAGGGCTATCAAGAAGCAGGGACCTGCCTTTCAGGAGCTCCATCCTTGAGCCTGTTGATGCTTTTGGGCTCCCAGTAGCCCCTAGCAGGAAGGCCAGCAATTCAATCATGTGGTCCCAGCTGGAGATCTCCCCTGGTTACTTTGTTTAACGTCTATCCCTCTGGTGCTGGACTCCGCTCAGAGGGAAACCCTTCCTTCAAAGTGCCTGATTTGGTGACTTGTTCTGCTTCACTTGTTCTAAACCTCTCTTACTCTTTCAGTTCAAATTTGTGGGCCTGCAGAACTTCCCCTGCACCTCGGACAGCCTGTGTAAGGTGCTGGCTATGGACTTCCCCTTCGAGGTGAGAACATGTGGTCTGGACCCTTGGCCTTGGGGACAGTCCCACTGCTTTGAGGGAGCTGCATCCCCTTCCCTTGGGAATACACTCTCCTGAAATCTATGGGAAGCTGTGCTGTTGCTTCTGTGGGGCATGGATGTCTTTTATGAATGTGACTGTGACCAGGTACAGGGAGCATCCAACCAACCTAATCAATAAGAGTTAAACTTCATTATTCTCTGGGCTTGGGATGCATTTGCTGCTGTTGACACTGAGGTAGGCCTGGTGCAGAGGGGGGTGATCTGGGCACCCAGGAGCAGCACAGCTTGCATCCTTCTGGCAGCATGATGGATAGCTGGCCTCTTTGTTGCCTAGGACTAGGAGTAATGGATGCAGATTGGAAAAGGGTAGACTTAGGCTGGAGGTAAGAAAGAAGTTCTTTATTTTGGGGGTGGTGAGACACTGGAAGAGGTTGCCCAGAGAGGTTGTGGATGCCCCTCCCTGTAGGTGTTTAAGGCCAGACTAGATGAGGCATTGAGCAACCTGGTCTAGTGGGAGGTGTCCCTGCCCATGGTATGGGGGATGGAACTAGATGATCTTTAAGGTCCCTTCCAACCCAAACCATTCTACAATTCTAACACTGGTGCTGTGGGTTGCCCCAGGAGGGTTTTGTGCACATCAAACCATTCTACACTCACCAAGGAGGTGGCTCTCAAGAGGTCTGCAGGGTGGACAGCAGTGTCCATCATTTTAGAAGCTGGTGCTGTTGTGCTGTTCAACTCTCTGCTGACTGGTGGGACAAAGGCAACTTGGCATGCCACCTAGTTCAAGTCAGTGTGAGCAGTGAGTTGGAGGCCTTCCTGAAACAGCTCAAGCAGCTATTCTAATCCTGGCTGACTTGGCACTGCAAAGGATGGAGGAGGCAGTGGCATTCAGGTGTGGCATCTGGGTGCAAACATCTCAGAGACAGAAGCTCCCCTGGTGGCTGCAGCAGTTCCCATAGTCTCAGCCCTAGGTCAGGAGCAATCTCTGCAGAGGTTGCTGATTTGACTGTGCTGCTCGTGCAATTTCACCTGTGGTTAGCAATAAATGAAAGTGAAGATTTAAATTCAGGGGATGCTAGTTTGGCTGTAAGGGATGACTTTTGCCTTCTGGTTTTGCCTGTCAAAGCCAGGATGGTCATTAGAGAGAGCAGAAAAGTCCCAGCCTCATTGTTTTTGCCAAACCCTGCTGTGAATGCAGATAGGGGAATGCTGAGAAGACATCCCAGCTCTCCTGTAGCTGACTTCTCAATTCTGAATGCTCTGGGGGCCTCTGCAGAAACAACCATTCCCATCTTTGCTGATTTCATTGCTTTGTGAGGTATCTGCTCCCAGGAGAGGAAGCTGAAGAGCATTGCTCCACCGTGCTCAGAGTAGAAACAGCTTCACCCATGAAGCGAGACCATTGCCAGGGGAGGGTGATGGAGTCGATGAGACTCCCCCTTGTCACACATCAGTGATTTGCCCTTCAGGTTCTCTGGTTGATCAGTGAGGGAGTGACCCCGACATGGTGTAATCTGGCTCAATGACATCCCCACAAACTGGGAACGCTTCCAGGACTGAAGGGAGCCCTGGGGCCCTTCGGTATGTGCCACGAGAGGGAGCCAAAGAAACCCTCAATATCTTCCACCAGCAGCACATAACTGAAGTTTGGAGGAGGCAAAATACGGCCTTGCTATGGGCAGTGCAGTGTAATAAAGGTCACCTTAGACCTGAGCCCAGGATCTCATGATCCTTTAAAGAATCTCATCTGTGTGATGGCCACAGATGCAGTCAGTGCTTCCAGACCTTAGAGGTAGAACCTGATCTGTTATATTCCATGAAATTTTTTATTTTTTTCACTGACTTCAGTGAGCTTTGGATCAGTTGAGTAGCACTGAGGTGTGCTTTTGGAATGGATCTTACAAGCTACTGTCCTGCTTGCAGATCCAAGTAAAACAACATTTGTGTTTCCACGAAGGCAGAGGGTGCCAAAGTCTCTAAGAAATCCCTGTGAGGAGGAAGCACTTCAGCACTTTTAAGTTAAGCACTTAAAAGCCAAAAAGCATGGCTGTGAAATCCTGCTAAGCCCATTTCTCTTCAGGTTCCATCCTTCATGTACAGTGTTAGTCCTTATTCTGTCAGTGCAGTGACTCAGGGTAGAGACCTCACCAACAAATGAAATTAACTGGAAGCAATCTGGAAATTTCAGTAACTTAAGAGAAATAGGGGAAGGAAGAACATGACCTTACTCTCCACCAAGATGAACTGCTTTGCGTTCTCCAACTTGGTGAAAAAAATTTTTGGAGCTGTCTGGAAGGCAGAATCCTTTTGGGGCTCTGTTCTTTACTCAAACATTCCTGTGGGTGCCAGAGAATCCTCGTTGCTCACCAACAGGAATGGGCTGGATGTGCAGGCACTGTGCCAAGATGCCACAGAATCTGGCTCTTCCTAAGCCTTCCTGGGAGGGAGAAGCTTTGTGCTCTTTATTCAGAGGGTTATACAAGCTTATCATGATGTTGGCTATTCAGTTGCATGTTTTCATGGCACAGGAATCCCCCTTTTTCTGGAATGATTTTGCAAGATCTTAACAGTGACTGAAGTTTGTGAAGGGAGTAGTGCAAGGAGCAATCTGAGGTCTCCTGGAGGAGCAGAGATGGGTGGATGCTGCTCTTTGCTCTGTCTGCCTTGCAGTTCAGCATGTAGGAGGAGAAATCATAGAATGATTTGAATTGGAAGGGTCTTTAAATATCATCCAGTGCCACCCCCTGCCCTGGGCAGGGACACCTCCCAACAGCTCAGGCTGCTCCAAGCCCCATCCAGCCTGGCCTTGAACCCCCTTGGGGATGGGGCAGCCACAGCTTCTCTGGGCAGCCTGACATGGGGGTTCCCCCCCCCCCCACAGCAAAGAATTTTTTCTTCAGTCTCCCCTAAATCTCCTCTCTTTCAGTTTCAAACTGTTAATCACCCTGATCCACTTGGTTCCCCATGCCTCAGCTCGCTGCCAGTACCAGTGTTGTTCTGCTCTGTGTACTTGGGGGGGCTCTAGGCTCATGGGGAGGAGAATTGGAAGACAATTCAGCCTTCAACCCAAATTGGGCTGAATTTTACCCCTTTTCTGCCCACTCAGCCCCTCTTACTCATAGGTGAAGGGCCTTTAAGAGCTTTGCAGGCTGAGCTAAGAACAGCACCACCTCCAGCCTTGGTGAACCTGGCAGCAGGATTCTAACCTTGCTGAGCACATCCCTGGGAAGTGAAAGAGAAGGGGGAGAAAAAAATTAAGGAACACGATTCAGCTGCTGTGTTGCAGGGCGTAGAAACAGCAGTACAAGAGTTAGTGCATAAACCTTTGAAGTCCTGAGTGCGCCCTTTACTGTCATTGATTGCAGGAAAAGGTCTCTCTAGGGAAACATTAAGAATTTATTTTGCAGAAGGCAGCTGAAAGGGCCTGAGCAGCATTTATGAATTAGGGCTCCTTGGCTTCACACACTCTAATTACTCTCCAAATGTATTATTTAAAATAACCCTAATCCCGTAAAGTTGCCTTTTCTTGCACTGCCTTATTGGGGGTGGCTTTTCTGCAGACAGGGATGGCAGAAGCCAGAGGAAAAGGAGCTCATTGTTGCTGACGTGGGGCTGAAATTGTTTGTCCTTGCTTGTCCAGCTTGTGCTGCTCTTTGGGAACAGAAGCTCTGTAGGTTTCTCCTTTCCCTTCTGGTATTTATTGCATTGCTTGAGGAAAAATGATCCAGCTGGTGCATTTGGAGAGCAGGGTTGTCTGGCTGTCACCCACCTGCCATCCCTCCAGCTCTTTTCATTCATTCATTTGCTCTGTCTCTATCTCTCACCCTTGTACAGGTTGATGGACTTCTCTTCTACCACAAGCAGACCCACTACACCCCTGGCAGCACCCCACTGGTGGGCTGGCTGCGGCCCTACATGGTACCTGAAATCCTGGGGCTGGCTGTGCCTGCCACCCCCCTCACTGCCAAACCAGACTATGCTGGGCATCAGCTCCAGCAGATCATTGAGAGCAAGAAGAATAAGAAGCTGGCAGCCCAAAAGGGGCAGCCCAACAGCACAGCAGCCACCAGCAATGGACATTATGAGCTGGAACATTTGTCTACCCCTCAGCCAGCAAACTCTGCAGAGGGGCAGGAGGAAGTAGTGAGCCAGATGGAGAATTAGGCTGCTGGGACCAGGAGAGGAAAAGGTTCCTTGTGTCTCACTGTTACTCAGTCTCCCCGACAGAGGAGCAAAGCTACATAGGTAAAAAGATAAATAGGATGGTTTTGTTTCATGGGCATGGGAGTGGAATGTCTCGCTCAGAAGTGCTACTGGTTTCTTCTTTTTTCTTTTTCTTCTTTTCTCCAAGGCTTCCACGAGGCCTTAACAGGATTGTCTGTGCCTTGGGAAACGAAATGTGTCTGTCCCCTCACCACAGGGTTCCCAATTCATCCCTTGACCCTGCTTCTGTTAAACTTCTGGCAGAGCTCCAGTGTAGGAATAGTGCTCAGAGCTCCAAGGTGGAACCCTCAGCCCTAACAGCATCCCTGAAAATTGGGATATCACAGCCTTTGATTCATCTGTTTACCAAGACTTTCTCAAGGAAAGTTTTGTCAGCAGTCTGCTTCTAGCAACAATAAAAAAAATAAAAGAAAACAAACAAAACCAACTCAGAAACCCACAGCTTTTACAGCAGGCTGGTCTAAGTCCAAAGGCTGGGCTTTACACAGCCTGTCTTATTGAGGGGAAGAAAAAAAACAAAACCACACAACTAAATTTCCTTTGCAGTCCCTACCTCCCAGCACAGTTTTGTGCCATGGCTTGAGCCTGTACTGGCAGTTTTTCTCAGTAGAGGGAGGAAGGAATGGTTTTGCTCTGGAATAAATAAAGAAAAAGAAAAACCACTCGCATTGATGGTGCCAAAATAAAAGATTTCTCAGAAAGATAAATTCTTGAGCGTCTTCCTGCTACCTAAGGGAGGACGCGTGCTGTGCCTCCCAAATAGGGCTTGAAAAATCCATTGCAGCGTGAACTGGAGCGGAGGAAATGCTTGTGTGGGTTTGATTCTCCTCCTGTGCTGAGCTTCTCCAGTTCCTCCCAGCCCAAATCCCACTTTGGGAGCTTTTCCCCTGGATTTAGTGGGAATGAAACCATTGTACCCATCACCAGGTTGTTTTCCAAAGGGAAATTAAAAGGCTGGAGTGGGGTAAAGGGGGAATGAAATATCAGGCTAAGCACTGCGCTGTGAAAATGTTCCTCCTGTATCCAGGAGGAGATACAGAGAAGGGAGGTGGCTGTCTGCAGATAGCGGGGCACTTGTGTCCCACCCTCACACCCCTCGTTTTTCCCAGAAAAAGGCTTGCTTTTGTGCCAAGTATGTGGGCTATCCACCCTCATCTGACTCTGCGGCCGCCATTGATTACAGCAGTGGGTAGCAGGGGCTGCCCTCGCCTTCCCCACCCCGGTAAGCAGCATCTCAACGCTCTTACTTTATTACTTTTTAGCATGGGAAGCAGCTGGCTGGTGGTGAAGAGGACAAAACCCTGAAACCTGGGCTGTCTCATCTTTTCTCATCCCATGAAGGCTTTGGGTTGCTCTGACTGGTGGTTGCCCCCATGCTTTGGCACATGGCACATTCAAACCTCCTGCCTGCCTGTTTTTCCTGCTGTCCGGCCATTAAAGCCGGAGGTGGGCAGCCGGATAGAGGGTTTGTGCATCCCTTAGGGAAGAGAAAGCAGCATCTCGGGTTACTGCTGCTCTACAGGGTCTTCCGGGAGGGGGGATGATACAGCAGAGGTGGGGCTGCAGCTTTCTATCGTGGATAGAGGAGAGCAGGAGGGAAGCTCTTGCTTCCCACCGGCTCCAGATGCTACCGCATAGTTTCCCTTTTAAAAGCATGAGCTGTGGCTGCGGAAGGATAAATATTTGCAACCTGATTCCTGCTGGGAAGCCGGGGCTGTGTTTGGAGAGAGGGTGTCAGCGGAAGTCGCCAGGGCCGACACCTTGGTCGCCGGGGCTGTTTGATTTGCTGGGCGCGATCTCTCTCCCGGCTCTTCGCGGCTTTGACCCAAAAGGGGGTCACCCTCCATTGGGGGGGCGGAAATTTAAGCCGGGCAGCTCGACACAGAGAGGTGGCCTGGGTTTCTGGGTGCAGACAGATGGCCATCCCGTAATTGGGGTTCAGCCTTTATTTCCATCTTCTCCCAGCTGGGTGCAAAGGCACCATCCATGTCTCCAGCAGCTTGTTCCCAGGGCTCAGCTTTTCATCCCAGGGGAACATCCCCCACGGGGGGTTTCCATCTAGGCCCTGGGAAGTGCAGTTTAGTGGGAAAAATAAATGGATGGAAGCCCTGGGTTGCCTTCGGGGTGGTGGGAAGCTGTGGGTCTGTCCCTGCAGCCTGCGGGAATAGGCTGAGAAGCTGAGGCTGGAATACTGGGAAAGGAGAATGAATGGGGGCTCTGCTGAGGGCTCGGATAGAGGCTCAGATGGGGATCAGGGAGCTCTGATGGGTATTCGGGGGTCTCTTGGGACTGATGGGGCCCAAATGGCACTTGGAAGGCTCTGATAGTGCTCAGATAAGGTTCGGGGAGCTCTGATGTGGACTCGGGGGTCTCTCATAGGATCTCTGTTGGGGACTCAGAAGCCTTTGATGGAGTCTCCGGGGGCTCTGCTGAAGGCAACCGTGAAGAGGGAGGTACAAGTTAATCGCTTCCCTTTGGGGTCACAGCTGCAGGGTTTGGGGGCACATCCGTAAAAATAAATATTAATGATTGTTATAAAAGCCTGCTGTGGGTCTGCGGGGAAGTTTCCTCGGTGGCGAGCTGGTGGGAACGCCCCGTGCCTTGGCGTTTGGAGATGAATACATCGCAGTCGCGAAGAAGGGGGAGGTCCAGCCGACCTTTTTCTCGGCCGGCGGTGCCGCCGCTGCCGCCATTTCAGCGCTTCTACCGGAGGAAGGGAAGGAGGACGATGCTAGGTGACGCTCCGCCACCCATGGGGCGGGGAAAAAGAAGGCTCCTCCGTTTCCTCCATCCCAACTCGTCCCGCCGCCTCCTCCCCCCGCCGGGGAAGGGTTTCCTGCCTCCTCCCCGCCAGGGAGGGGGCTGCGGCCTCTTCCTGCCGCCGCCCCCGCCGGGGCAGAGCGGAGCGGAGCGGGGCGGGGAGCTCAGCCCGGCCCCGCGGAAACTTACCGGCTATAAGAAATAATCCATTTTAAAATATAAAAAAAAAAATTTAGCAGGTTGAGGGTTTTTTTGGGTTTGCGGATTTTTTTTTCGGTACTTTTCGACAGGGCGGGAGGGGCTGGTCCCCGCGGTGCTCCCGCCGCCTGTCCCTAGGGATGGATTTTGGTGGGGCAGCCGCCGCTTAGGCCGGCTCGCTACGGCCCGGCGGGGACACAGCCGCCCCGCAGCATGGCCGCGGAGCTCAGCGCCGAGGAGGAGCAGGTAAGTTCCCTCCGGATTCTGCTTCCCTAGGCCGGGATGGGCTGGGCCGGGCAGGGCTTCTCAGCTCCGTGTTCCTCTCCCCGATCCCTGGCTCCATGTGCCCCCATCCCCGGCTTCATAAGTTCCCTCATTCTCCGACTCCGCGTGCCCCCCCTTCTCCGGCTTCATACGTCCCCGGCTCCGTATGTCTCCCACTCCGTGCTCCGTCTCCCCGCTTCGGGCGCTGTCTCCCACTCCCCGGCGCTGTGTTACCTCCTCCCAGCTCCGTGTCTCCCTCTCCCCGCCTCTTACCCCATCTCCGTGCTCTGTGGCGTTCCACGCCCTGGATCTCCATCCCCTTTACCTCCCCTCGTCCATCCTCACCCCGGCTGTGCGTATGTCCCCGGCTTTGCTCCTTATTCCTCCCCACTGTATCCAACCCCCCAAAGGCTCAGTGCCCCCCATCCGTGTGTGTGTGACCCCCCTGGCTGTATAGCTGCCTTTTTCCCCAGGTCCGTGCTGTGTTTCCCCCCTCCTGGTTCTATGTCCCCATCTATCTTGCACTGTTTGTGTCCCTCCCCACCTTGGCTTTGTCCCCCTCACTGTGTCCTGGACCACCCATGCCCTCTGTCCCCCTTTCACTATCCCCATTTTTAGCTATTCTCCCCAAGGAAAGCTCCATCCTCGATTTCCTTCTTCTCCTTCATCCCACATAATCTGGGCTTTCCCTCATCCATGCAGCTCTCCTTCCAGTGCCAC
>VZTY01012930.1:49688-70258 GCA_013400935.1 Turnix velox | reverse complement strand
TTTTTTTTTTTTAACTTTTTTTTGTCTCCAGTGTAAGAGGAGGAATGTGGGAACATGCCCTTAGCTGAGGGTAACAGTTGGCCCAGTGATGACTGAGCTGCAGTGAAAAGGGCACCCTCATGGAAAAAATAAAGAAAAACAAGCTTTGGGGGCTGTTTGGGGAACTCCCAACTTTGGGCACCCAGCCTGAGATACAGATTTTTTTAAAAAACCTGGTTTCATGATAGGCTGAAAAATGCAACCTGTCCTGGGTGCATTTAATTTGGGGGTTTATTCATATTACCGCTTAATTTTGAACTGTTTCTTTTTAATTACCAGCTGAAGCTACACAATAAAAATGGACTAGCCCCACAGGCATGTTTTTCTTTCTATTATATTACAGCAAAGCAGCAGATTAACTCCTTCAGCCATCCCAGCTTAACACCTCACGAAGCCAGCACAGCCCCATTCCAGACTGCTGCTCTCAGCACTGAAAAAGGCTGAAGGGGACATAAAGATGTATTTCCCCAATTTCCAACTCCCAGCCCTGGGTATCAGTACATACAGGTGCCAATTTCAACATACATCAGCATGCTGGAGGGTAAATCACAGACCATCAGGAAGGGGAGAACTTTCCAATGAGCCAGATGGAGCTACAACCTCTGTTGGGTCAAGGACAAACACTTTGGGGCACCAACTGTCACAGTTTTCTGGTCTCTTTGTGAACATGACCAAGCTGGCAGCTGGAGAAAAGGGATTGTTTCCTAACCTGAAGGTAACTCTGTCTGGAGGAGAAAAGGAAGGAGAAAAGGAAGGAGAAAAGGAGGGAGAAAAGGAAGTGGAAAAGGAAGGGGAAAAGGAAAGGGAAAGAGAAGGGGAAAGGGAAGGGAAAAAGCAAGGGGAAAAGGAAGGAGAAAAGGAAGGAGAAAAGGAAGGGGAAAAGGAAGGGGAAAAGGAAGCAGAAGAGGAAGCGGAAAAGGAAGGAGAAAAGGAGGAAGAAAAGGAAGGAGAAAGGAGGAAGGAGAAAAGGAGGGAGAAAAGGAGGGAGAATAGGAGGAAGGAAAGAAAATAGAAGGGAAAAAAAAAGGTCAAGATCTGGAACAGCAGGAGAAAAGGAAACCCTCAAGAGGAAGCAGGGAGCTGAATTCATGAGGGATTGGATTTTAGTTTAGGCTTAGCATTATCTCAAGTTTGGATTAATTCTACCATGCAAGATGTCCTTGTCTTTGGGGAACTGGTGAAGAAGCAAGGGATACCCATGTCTGCTCATAAACACAGGGCTTTGATCTTGCAGCCTGCTTGCTTCAGGTCTTCCTCCATTAGATGCCCCATCCCTGGAGGTGTTCAAGGCTAGGCTGGATAGGGCTTTAAGCAACCTGGTCTAGTGGAAGGTATCTCTGGCCATGGCAGGGGGTGCTGCTGGAGCTTGATAATCCTTAAAAGTCCCTTCCAACCTTAATCACTCTGTGATGATCCTAAGCTGACTTATAAAAACTTGTGTCATTCATTAAGATGGCTGGTAGATACAGGGCACTCTGATCCCAGATTGGCCTCACCATGGCAATTCCTCTTAGAAATTCATAATTACATCTTCATGATCAGCTTCCAAAGCATGTAATTTGGGGAATACCAGCAGCATCTCCAGCCCTTCATGCTTGGATGCAGCAGCTCCATAAGAGGAAGCCTGCAGAAGGGGTGCAGACCCATCACACCAACAGCACCAGACAACTTTTAAGGTTCTTTTAAGATACTTTTAAGATTCCCAGCATAAATGGTGTGAGTTTTGGCAATAAAGATTCTACATTGGCCCCAAGTGGGCCCAGGAGGAAGGGTTCACCCCAGCTCTCCTGCTTATGACAAGATGGGTTTTGAGTGCTCAAGTGAACAGCCCATGCCCAAAGTCACTTCCTCCTCCAGCAAAAAGCCAGTGCAAAGGGAGCCTGTCTGGGAAACAATTAGGAGGTGACATTCGAGTCTTGGGTAACAACAGATGGCCACAAAAATCCTGCTGACAACTGCTCAGAGGTGTTTTTTATCAAAGCCTGGGAAAGGCCACTGAAAGTGATCAATCATAATTCACCAGGAAGACAAGCAGGAACTTTGCAAGCAGGGGCAAGGCTGGAGCTGCAGCACCATGGCTCCTCAAAGGCAGCCTCCTGCTGAAAATGGACCCTTGAAAAACCTCTCACTAATCCATACATCTTGGCTAATCACAGAATCAATGAATATCAGGGATTGGAAGGGACTGCAAGAGATCATCTAGTCCAATCCCCCTGCTGGAGCAAGAACACCTAGCCCAGGTCACACAGGAACACATCCAGGTGAATGTCTCCAGAGAAGGAGACCCCACACCCTCTCTGGGCAGCCTGTTCTGTTACCCTCACTGTGAAAAAGTTTTTTCTTGTATTGCTGTGGAACCTCCTGTGTGCCAGTTTGCACCCATTACCCTGAGTCCTATCATTGAGGAGAGCAATTGGTGCTTTAATGTGGTGCTGCAATACTTCCTGCAAGCAACCACCAATCTCATCCCATGGTCTTCTGTCCAAGGGGACAGGTGGGAAAATGTCCAGACACAGCCAGGATTTCAACAAGAAATAAATGCAGAAGCAGACAAACTCAACATGAGCCACCAGTGTGCACTTGCAGCCAAGAAGTCCAACCAAATCCTGGTTGCATCGAGAGAAGTGTGACCAGCAGGTCAAGAGAGGGGATTTTGCCCCTCTACTGGGCTCTGGTGAGACCCCACCTGGAGTAACTGTGTCCAGTTCTGGAGCCCTCAACATAAGAAGGACATTGAGCTGTTGGAGCAGGTCCAGAGGAGGCCACCAAGATGATCAAAGGGCTGGAACAACTGCCTTATGAAGACAGGCTGAAGGAGTTGGAGTTGTTCAGCTTGGTGAAGAGAAGGCTCAGGGGGGACCTCAGAGTAGCTTCTCAATACCTGAAGGGGGCTACAGAAAGGCAGAGGTAGGATATGTGATGGGAGGACTAGAAATAATGGATGTAAATTGGAAGGGGGTAGATACAGGCTTGATATAAGAAAGAAATTCTTTAGGGTGAGGGTAGTGAAACACTGGAAGAGGCTGCCCAGAGAGGCTGTGGATGCCCCTCTCTGGAGGTGTTTAAGGCCAGGCTGGACAAGGTACTGAGCAGCCTGATGTAGTGGGAGGTGTCCCTGCCTATGGCAGGGGGGTTGGAACTCCATGATCTTTAAGTTCCCTTCCAGCCTCAACTATTCTATGATTCTAAGCTCCTGCTTCAGCCATTTTTCTGAGAGAGACACAGTAAAGGACTAATACAGAGACAGAAATGCCCAAGACCAAAAAATGTCACTTCAGAGTTCAGGGCACATGAGCAAATTGCCCATGGGGAGAGAAGAAGGTATCAGATCCACATCCTACTGCCTTCAGGGGAAGGGGAATGCTCTATACTCTCTGTATAGTGTTACAGCTGTCTTGCTGTCTCCGGGTTTTCGGCCTGGAAGGGGTGAATTACCTAAAAATTATTCAATATTCAGTCAGAAGGTGACTTCCCCATCAAATCACAGCAGCTCAAATTTCTAATATCATCTTACTTGCAGCCGAGCACTTGCCTTCAAACCAAGTGCAGGGCAAGAAGAATTACTTACTATTCACTGAGTTATTTAAATCAATTATGCAGCAAATAAATTCAGCTAAGAAATAACTTCAGGGAAAAGAATCTATTCAGAGTCAAGTTGCCAAGATGGAAGAAATTTATAAAATTAATTATTTGTAACAAACTGCCCTGTTAACTTTCAAGGTCAGAATGATAAATTTAGACACTTTATTTTCTACTATGTATTAGGCTCCCTCAGTGTAATTCTTTTTTTTTTTTTTTTGAATTACAGGAGGGTATCTTTTGAGAGACAGCTATAACTGGGCTACAAGATCTCACTGATTGAAGCTTTTTTAAGTTTTGACAAAACAGTCTCCACTTCAGTTATAAAAAAGCCCATGAAAACCAGCTACCAGAGAAGATAAGCTGCTAAGGAATCAAGAAGAGTGTTCACAGATTTTTTGCTCTCCTGGCAAGAGCCAAGAATCAGATGTTGTTGTAAAACACTTGTATCAACTGGCAACTCCTGGAAAAGCACTTCATTGGAGCAACACATTTGCCTTATTTTTTTATTTTCTACTAGGAAGAAAGGATTTGGAATAATATTTTTAGCAGCACATCAAATATTCTTGAAGATGGGATGTTTCTCCACAGAAATAAATAGTAAAGAAGGTTACTAATACTGTTTTTAGGCACCATCCTGGTCCACACACAGAAACAGCAGAAAAATACCTGAAAAAAGATTGGTCTCAGGTTTTCCTTTAGCCCCAGAAGTAAAGACAACAAAACCTCTTTCCTCTTCTCTTTCTCCCTTGCCTGTTCAGTCCTGCTGCTCTGTAAATACACCTGAATGTGAGCAAACACATTCTGCCATTGCCTGAAATGCCCTAAAAAAATTTTAGTAGGTTGTTCCCTCTACAGCTGTGCTTGACCAGGAGGATTCCCAGGAATTCCAACAGCCACTGCTGATATTGCACAGGGAGACCCAGCTCAGACAAACCTTGGAAACCTCAAGGTGAAGCAAAGGAACTCCCCAAGGCTCAGACAAGTCCTGGAGACCTGAAGGTGAAGAAAAGCAACTCCCCAAAGGCAGAGGAGCTCATAGGATTCATCCTACTACCTTAGAAGAGTACAAGGAATCCTGAAGTGATGTGGAGGATACTAAGGAGAGCCCACAGGATTGCTTCCAATTTTGACTTAATTCCTTAAGCTGTAGTCCTAGGAGAAGAAGGAGTTTCTGGAGCCAGCCTGGAGTAATTTAGCATCATTCTGAAGATTTACACCCACTGACACTTCCCTGCACAACCCAGAGGAGGAGAAGGGGATAGGAAATGACATCCTCCCAAAACTGTGGGGGATCAGCTCATTTTGAAGATAACATCTGTTCTGTATTTCAGCCCTGCTTATGATTTTTTTTTTCACCCTCCCTAATGTAGGTAAGAAGGGGAGTAGGCTCAGGTGAATTTAGAGATTAAGTTCTCAGCAGATGGAAATGACTCAGCTTAGGTTGCCCCAGCCATGCTCTGCTAAACCACTCAGCTAATTAATTTTGCACCCTGGTTGTCTGTTTTGTACAAGAGCAGCTGTGCCTTGCCATTCAATTGTTCCTCAAATGCTGAAAGATAATTATCAAATTTTGAAGAATCTTTACTCAGATTTTTGAATAGCGAGTGCTAATCAAAGAACCACTTAGAAATAATCTGCAGGTCAGGAATTATTCAGTAAAATGGCTCCAAACCATGAATAAATTTGAGAATAAATATCAGGCAGTTAACACAGAGAGGCAGGAATTGAATGGATTGCAAAAGAAGTTACTCCAGAAACAATCTGCACTTAGCTCTGCTAACTATGAAGTTAGTGGATTCAAAGCATTAGGACACAAACATTACCAAGACAAAGACTGTATGGAGTCTTTTTATACTGAAAATTCAGACTTCTTTTTTAATTTTTTTTTTTTTTTCTGACAGAGTGACCTCTCCTCTTTGCTTTTAGGAAGCTAAATTACATTTTTGTTCATTTGTTTTCATCCCATTTTGCTCTGGGCACGAAGGACTGAGAGGAAAAAAAAGCTCTGCTCTTTCCACGCTGATAGAAATTGAAAAGGGATTAAGCAAAAAGCAATAAACTTATTCCCTCTGAATTGAGAGCCCTAAATTTTCTTATTTGTGTCTACCCACACTAATTTGAAACTCAGCAATGCTGGTTTTCTCCAAAGCTGTCAGCTGAAATGAGCTGGTTCTGTTCCTTTGCAGGCTGCCTTTGCCAAAGATCTTTCTGCTTTCAAAACACACCCCTCCACACACACCAAATACAGCAAGATTTCTCCCCTTTGCAGAACTTCCCATGTGGACACAGCCACTTTAAAGAGGGAGTAAAACAAGCATGGTATTTTTCAAGTCATTATAATGGGAATGGCTCTGGTGAGGCCCCACCTGGAGTTACTGTGTCCAGTTCTGGAGCCCTCAACATAAGAAGGACATTGAGCTGTTGGAGCAGGTCCAGAGGAGGCCACCGAGATGATCAAAGGGCTGGAGCAACTGCCTTATGAAGACAGGCTGAAGGAGTTGGGGTTGTTCAGCTTGGTGAAGGAGAAGGCTCAGGGGGGAACCTCAGAGGAGCTTCTCAATACCTGAAGGGGGCTACAGAAAGGCAGGGGTAGGACTTTTTCATAGGATATGTGATGGGAGGACTAGAAATAATGGATGGAAATTGGAAGGGGGTAGATTCAGGCTGGATATAAGAAAGAAATTCTTCAGGGTGAGGGTAGTGAAACACTGGAAGAGGTTGCCCAGAGAGGTTGTGGATGCCCCCTCAATCCCTGGAGGGGTTTAAGGCCAGGATGGATGAGGCATTGAGCAACCTGGTCTAGTGGAAGGGGTCCCTGCCCATGGCAGGGGGGGTGGAACTCAATGATCTGTAAGGTCCCTTCCAACCTCAACTATTGTATGATTCTATGAATGCTCTGTAGGAAGAAATGTCAAAGCAAAGTCAAGTCCCCTGCACAGCATCATCCAACTGAAGGCAGATGGATGACAGGATGAGTCAGTTAGCTGCAAAGGCTGCAGGACTAAGCTGTCAGAGTTTTGAGAGGAGGGAAAGGACTCCTTATGCAAGGAGATAGTAGTTCTGTGGAAGAGCCATGAAATTGCTTTCTGTTACAATGGGAGTTGCTCAAGAAAAACCTTCTGCATTGTCTTCTCTTTGGACTTGTCATAAGAGCAGTGGGAATGGCAGAGCAGAAGTCCCTGTAGCATTGTATGAAGTCTCCAGTACACCCCTACCCATCTGAAGGCACTTTTTGCCAGTTTTTCTGTAACAAATTCAGAAACTTAAAGTTCCCAGATGATATTGCAAGCTACCTCTTGAGACCTAACTCAACCTTCCCTTGCCTCTGTTGTAGTACCTGGCCAACAGACCAATTCCCAGTTGGCACTGGCATTTCTCAGAACTGGTCCTGCTGCCTGCCATGCAGTCCTGGGCACAGCCCGACCCTTTGTACTAACAACTAAATGCTACCAGATGGATGCAGCAGTTCAAAGGCTGGTGGAAACAAGATTACAGGAAGCCTCGTTTATCCTTCCACCTAGAGCTCTGAATTAATCATGGCTGATAGGGATCTAAACAGAGCAACCAGGTCTTGTCTTCATGTCCTTACTGAAACCCCTGATTTATATCACTGCCTGTCAAGAGATGGCAGAAGATTGCCCAGTAGCTGCAGAATAATTCTCTCCCACTCTCAGCCTCTCCTGGGGAGACAAATACAAGCTAGGACATTCCTGCTCTGCTCAGGATGCCATGAAACCTAACCTCATGTTGACACAAGCATTAGGCCCCAGGACTGTATAACAGATCACTGACAGAAAGATATAAGATAGAGCTTCCAAATTTGTCTGGCCACACACAGGCAGGCACCAGAGTGAGAGGAGTGCTGGCTCCCACAGCCTGTGAAGGAGACTCAGTAGCTGAAGGCCATCACTCTTTCTCATCAACCCATTTTTCAGTTGTGTTCTCTGGTAGGTTCAGTGATGCTGCTTGAGTTTTTAATGTTTTTTTTAGTAGGCATTTCCTTCTAAACGTAGTAAAAACTCAGTAAATCTGTCCAGCTATATCCTTATGGTTTCTATTGAAAGTTCCAACCCCCCTGCTATTGAAATTCTTTAGGGTGAGGGTAGTGAAACACTGGAATAGGTTGGCCAGAGAGGTTGTGGATGCCCCCTCTCTCCCTGGAGGTGTTTAAGGCCAGGCTGGACAAGGCACTGAGCAGCCTGATGTAGTGGGAGGTGTCCCTGCCTATAGCAGAACTAGATGATCTTTAAGGTCCCTTCTAACCCCAACTATTCTCTGATTCTATGATCTATTCCCTCATGCTAAGCTGTTCTTCATCCATGGGAGGGCAAAGACAAACAAAGTGGCTTGAGTCAACACAAGGGTTAATCTAAGAACTGAGCTTGCTTAAAATAAAAGTTGTCACCAACCAGAAAGAACAAGTAGCCATTGAGGAGAAAGCTGTTGAGATTTATAGGCCCCATTCTAGAGACATAAAAGGGGAGTCAATCATCATTTGGAGTTTATTTTTTTAATAAGAGCTCCTCAAACATGCCCTCCACTTTTCAATGCCAGAAACTTAAGCTTGTGGCTGTTAAAAGTTAAAAATTAGGGGTTTCCTAAGTGGGAGCAGAATGCATGGTTGCTCTGTGTGACCCCAGCTACTCTAACAGCTACTGCTAATTCCCAGTGGAAGCATCAATGGCTTGTGAAATAGACCCCTTTCTTTTCTTGTACAAATTATTCCTTTATATTTTTGAACTTCTGAACCTCTGGCCTTAATAACAACTCCACAAGCAGAAAGGAAAATGATTGAGTGTTTATAACAACAAGCATCTTTTCTGATTATCATCCCAGGCTGGGACACTTGAAGTTTAGCAAAGCCCTTAGTCATAGCTGCTGTGTGAAACCATCCAGAAAGTGGGGAGGGGAGGGTAGTGTGTGTGGAAAGGGATGGGAAAGACACCTCTTCCTACATAGGAACCAGTGGATACCCTAAAAAATTCCCAGATATTTAGTTTTATTGTCTTCTTCCCACTCCCTAAACTAGAACCTCTCCACTTGCTACCTGTGCAAGTTATAAAGCAAGAATTAAACACTGCCCACCCTAGTGGCCCCCAGCCTGAGGTTGTAACACAATGTGAGCCATAATAAATTGCAAAATTAAGCAAAATAAAACCTTTGAAAACCCACCCACACAAGCAAGCACAAACAAGAAACAAATCAAGGGAAAAATAATAGGAATAACCAGTCTTCAGCCTCTTTTTTTTTTTCTTTCAGTCAGTCATAAATGGAAACCAGTGTGAGAGTGCTGCAACAGATGACAGTCTATTTATTTTCTCTAAAAAAGACCTATATTTGTGGGATTCCTCACTGCCTCCCCAAAAGGCTTGTATTGCTTTCAATTAAGAAAGACTAACACTAGAAAATGGGTTTCACTCAATAGAAAATAGCAAGGCCAGGCTCAGGATGTTCTCATCTTCCCCCAATGGCTGATTTAACAAGCACTAAATCATCTATTACTACATTCTGGATCCTTTGCTGTCCAGTACCATCACTTGGTTGATTAATACCATGCTAAGACACAATAATGACAGATTTATAATTGCAACTTCAGAATCTAAACTGCTCTAAGCTAAGTCCTCAGCCAGGGCACAGCCCTGTACTCTCTCACATCAGTAGCACAGATCAATCTCACCTTTGCAGAGGAAGATTATGACAAGCCTTAAAATCAGAAGAGCTTTGTAAGGACCTGGTCCTCATGAAAGTGAGGGATTCCTGCCTTCTTGGGAGGAATTACAAAACTCAAACTAAGGGACAACTTGGCAAGGATCAATTTGAACAGGTTTTTTTATGAGTAATGGAGACGTTTCCTCCTGAGAGTCATGTTTACTTAGACATCTTTCCTTTCTCTTAGTAGGGTTTTTTGAACCCTTCAGAAATCCCAGAAGCCAGGCTAAAACCCTAACTAAATATCCCTCATTAAATGAGGTCTACTGTGGCTGGAACATGTAGATGTTGTAGGATTCAAGTGGCAGCCACTGCCTGCTGCTACCCCAACCACTGGCATTTAAATTGAAGCCCATTCATCACATGCTTATGGTCAGATCTTACCCTAAATGAGCCACTCCAACTTTGTTCTACAACATTTATTACTCCTGAGTTGGTGCATTAAGATGGAAAATACAAAACTAAACCCTAGACCCAAACCAAGGAGCACCACACTTGCCACAAGAGGCTGAGCAGAAGAGTCCTGGGCTACTCTTGATGTATGTACAGGATACATAAGGGATCTCTCTCATTTCCATATTCTGCAGGCTGTATGACCTTATTAGCACAAGCTGTCAAAAATAGGATGCAAACTACAAGCTTGATTAACTAAAAGTTTAGAGAAAAAAAAAAGACTATCCATTTCTGAGTTTATTTTGATTTTTGCCTTTGCAGAATTAAGTGGATGATTTTCACCATATTTCTTCACCCTTGATAGCAAACTGGATAAGGCATGCCATAGGCAGGGACACCTCCCACTACATCAGGCTGCTCAGTGCTTTGTCCAGCCTGGCCTTAAACACCTCCAGGGAATGAGGGGGCATCCACAGCCTCTCTGGCCAACCTCTTCCAGTGTTTCACTACCTTCACCCTAAACAATTTCTTTCTTATATCTAGCCTGAATCTACCCCCTTCCAATTTACATCCATCATTTCTAGTCCTCCCATCAGAGATATCCTATTAAAAAGTCCTACCCCTGCCTTTCTGTAGCCCCCTTCAGGTATTGATAAATTACTCTGAGGACCCCCCTAAGATTTCTCTTCACAGAAGATCCTTCCTACTAACCTCCACTTCCCAAACTGAGCAAAAAAAAAAAAAAAAGACTTCCTTCAGCAACTATTCCACTAACTTTTCCTCCTTGTGTCTCATTAAAACAGTAACCATCATTTCTCAGTCACTTACAGTAAGGAAAGNAATTACTCTGAGGACCCCCCTAAGATTTCTCTTCACAGAAGATCCTTCCTACTAACCTCCACTTCCCAAACTGAGCAAAAAAAAAAAAAAAAGACTTCCTTCAGCAACTATTCCACTAACTTTTCCTCCTTGTGTCTCATTAAAACAGTAACCATCATTTCTCAGTCACTTACAGTAAGGAAAGAACATTAAGCAAAAAAAAAAAAAAAACCCTCCAAAAACAGAAAAACACAACAGAAGTGGTTTGTTTCTCATGATATAAACTGCTCTTTTAAATTGAGTGAGAAAAAAAAAATCCACAGAACTGGGCCAGAGGAATAGGAAACTTCAGCAATTTAGGCCCAATTTCTATTAAAATATATTGCAAGGCTAACACTGATTCCTATAGATCTTGGATCAAGCCCACACAAAGAGAATTCAGCACTTTCCAGTTCAGAACAGAAGCTCTAAAAACCACCTTTCCCACAGTTCCTACCAGGTTTTAGTTTCAGGGACGTGATTGAGAAGGCTTTAACCAGTATTGAAATTCCCATCTTCAAGTCCAAGGGGGGAAATGAAAAAGGGGCTCAAACAATTCCATGTGAAAAAGCCCAGCAAAGTTGCTGAATCAGCTGTTTAAATGCCTTTCCCCTGCACTCCAGCCCAGACTTGCATGAGAGTTGTGTCCATAAAACCCAAACTCTATTTGCTCCAGCCCTGCTGAAGTCAAAGGGTCATGGTTGCAAGAGAAATAGAGAGCCTTCATTTATTTTCAATACTGCCTTGTTCCCCCCTAGCCCTTGTCTTTCTCTCCTGCTCTTTTCCAGCTTTTGGGCAATTAAACACAAACCTCATTTCTGTGACTCTTCCATGGCTTACTCAAGGTCTTCTCCTGCCTCTTGAGGTCCTGTTCACAGAGTACTTACAGACCTCACATCTGTGGAAGTTTTTCTTCTTCTTCTTCTCTGCTGGCTCTGTGGGCTATGACTGAATGTGTGAAGGGATTGACACACAGACTGCCTGTGTGACATTGATTTCTGCCTCTTTGGGTGGGGTTTTTGAGGAGCATTTGGATTTGGCAGTATAGTTGAGAAGCTGTTGATGGATAAGACAACACGAGAGAGATGTTTGGGACACTCCACTCCCTAGAATCATAGAATCATAGAATAGTTTGGGTTGGAAGGGACCTTAAAGATCATCAAGTTCCAAACCCCCTGCCATAGGCAGGGACACCTCTCCCACTACATCAGGCTGCTCAGTGCCTTGTCCAGCCTGGCCTTAAACACCTCCAGGGATGCAGGGGGCATCCACAGCCTCTCTGGGCAACCTCTTCCAGTGTTTCACCACCCTCACTGTAAAGAATTTCTTCCTTATGTCAAGTCTAAACCTACCCCCCTCCAATTTACATCCATGTTCTGATTCTCAGTTCCTGATTCTCAGTTCTAAGAGAGGCTAGTAGAACAACACCCCATCAAACTAGCCAGCCCACAGAAAAATCCCACAACCAGTCAGGATTATCACTGCCACCACTCCTCAGCAGCATAAAGATAAAACTTATAGAATCATAGAATAGTTCAGATTGGAAGAAACCTTAAAGATCATCAAGTTCCCTGCCATAGGCAGGGACACCTCCCACTACATCAGGCTGCTCAGTGCCTTATTTTCAAACTTACTTCACTTATAAGATAAAACTTATTTTCAAACTCAACTCCATGAAAGCCTCCACCCCCAGGTTTTCAAACACCACAAGACATCTCAGAACTCCTTCATTTCAATTTATATCATTGCCTGTTAACCAGAGCCATAGTGTCTGGCTACAAACAGCACAATATTGAACAACACATGGTTGAGAAACCCTCCTGCCCTCCTCTCCATCTCCAGATCTCTCCAAGAGCCACATCTACTTGACCTTATCACAGCCAAGCATGGCTCCAGCTCCAGCCTCCTGTACTCACTGGGGCTTTTCCTGACTTTCTGCCACTTTTCATCTGATGAATTTTTGTTGTGGTCTTATAAAAGGGAATTAGTCATGCCTAGAGGGTCAAGGTTGTCAGACCTCATGCTGAAGTGCAAATGTACCCCTGAAAGGAAAACTAAGAGAAGTGGAGTCCGTGCCAGGCTAAGGGAAGAGGAAGAAGATATCAACAAGTTGACAGAAAACAGCTTCTGGGAGTTTCCAGTCCAGCAAAGACCAGATGGCTGTGCTTGGAAAAAGAAGAAGGGGAAAGGAGAAAAATGGTGAATAGGAAAGGGAAAGAAAAAAATGGGATGGGAAAAGGGAAGGGGAAAAGAAGAAATGGACAAGAAGATGAAGAAAAGGGAAGGAGAAAAGAAGAAATGGACAAGAAGATGAAGAAGAAGGAAGGGTAAAAGAAGAAATGGACAAGAAGATGAAGAAAAGAGAAGGGGAAAAGAAGAAATGGACAAGAAGATGAAGAAGAGGGAAGAGGAAGAGTCTCTACCACTATTCAGTGCATTGAATAATGTCAGGGAATGAAATTTTACTTTGTCAATGGCAATCACATACGAGTTACCCACTCAGGATCTAATATCCTAATAAGTTCCCCTAAGGAGGAAGGATTCCTAAGACTTGATGAGCTCAGCCAGTCTGGATAATATAACCCTATGGCCTGGCAAAAATGCTGTTAGCACAAAATATATCAATAGATAAAGAGGAGTGAAGATGAAAACAGACTTACAAAAGACTTTGTGGGTGCCAGCCAGCCTAGGTCACCTAACAATGGTCAAATGACTCTATGATTACTTTCCACAGCTCACAGGCCAGGTCTTACCCAGGTAAACCCCTTCTGAATTTCACCAATTCCCACCACAGTGACACCCTGAAAAGGGTTTCTGGTAACGTGTAAGATGAAGGAAGGCTTGGGGGAAGCTGTTAAAAAATCAAAGGCTGAATGGGCAAGTAGTGTGGCCCAACAGAAAGGGATCAGGGGAAAGGTGGAGCCTGATAAAAACCTCTTCCAGTGTCTCACCACCCTCACAGTAAAGAATCTCTTTCTCATGCACTAAGAATGCAAACCACAGTTGAAGTTGCTGCAATGTAGTAAGTTAGTGTGGCAAATAAAATGTAAAAAGCTGCAATAATGGCTCAGGAAGGGAACTTGGCTTAATCATCCTTTAAGAGAAGACATGCAGCCTATTAGGGCAGCTCTGCAATCTAAATCTCCCCTCTTCCAATTTGATACTCACTGGTTCTTCTGGTTTGATGATGATAGATCTGTTTGATCATGATAGAAGATATGAGAAGTTTTTCCAGACGTACCAATCATTCACCTACAGACAAGAAGTCAGTGAAACTGCTAAACTTGGAGACCTGTTCCACCTAGACATCAACTCCAGCTTCTGGGAAGGGCTGCAATGCCCTCCACATGCAAACAGCACAGCAGAATCATAGGACTGAGGTACAGACCCAGGGAAACAGCAACACAAGATCTTATCTAGTAAAAATAGAGAACAAAACCAGCCCTGCAGAAGCTCAGGCTGTCAGATTCTGTTTGTCTATGGTGCTTACACGACCTTCACTATCAGCACTTCTACCTAGTGCCCCAGCTGGTACTGCTGGGAAGATCTCCAGGGGATTGTCTGGCCAGTGCCCGGTGGGTTAGTTACTGACTTGCATGCACAAGCCCATTGCAATGTGCAAACTTCAGCTGCTCCATCCACGCTTCTGGTAACAATATCAGGGTGAAAAGATGGCCTGGAGTCCTTCCTCAGAGGAGAGAGGCATATTTTTAACCCACTAAACTCAGGACCAGACAAGAAGTTCATGGCAGACCATAACTTCTTCAGGAGAGAGCTGACAAACCTATCTTCACACTCTAGAGTAAGCTAAAGTCTGTGATTACTCATCTACTGTAGCTTTTCCTTGTACTCAAGGATCTTCATCCAGAGCCAGTCTCACTTCACTGTACGAGATGCTCCATATTATCAACACAGATGGAAAAATGGGACCAGTCCTGGACAAAAAAAAAAGTGGTTTTCAAAGAGGAGGCAACATGAGGCAGAGACTTGATGCTTCTGATATAGCAGTAGTGCTGCCTCAGCTGCCTGGGGGTGCTTTGAACCACCCAAAGAGCTGTCAGAAAAAAAGCCACTGCATCCTGAGAGAAATCCCAGTCCTCTGACACTTTCTTTCATAGTGATACCAGCCTGAAAAGTTGAAAGAGTAAAATTTTCCACTCCCTAGTGTGACAAAACAGACATCCCCTTCTCTGGGTGGCAGCAAAAGGGACAAATTCAAAACAGTTCCCTGATGACCCTCATGCATATCTGGAGTATTAATTTTTCCCTGGAAAAAATTCAGCCTAATCTAAAATCAACTTCAAAAAAACAGATCCCAACACAATGAAGGAAGGGGATGAAGGTACAGAGGGGACACTGGCCATCAGAACAACAACCAGCTGTTACTGGTATGCTAGAAGGTACCAACCTGCCTTGCTGAGATGCCATGCTCTTCTTCCCTCCATTCACACCCAGACCTAGGGCCAAAAAGCCTCCTTGAGTGGAGAAATAATCCCAAGCAGAGAGATACTAAAAGCAAGAGGGGCCACCTGTGCCTGTAAACCCTATGGAGGCCAAGTTGCTGGTGTTTTATCAGTGGTGATAGGCAGAAGTGCAATCAAGGCCCCTGAATGGCACAAGTGTTCCTGCTTCAATCACAAAGACGTAATTTCCCTGAATTTTATTTTCTTTATTGGCATGCTTTTATTTTAATAGCTCCTTTTTTAAGACCGTGGGCTAAGATGGCCTTGCTTTCCCAAGGGTCTCACTAAAAGCCAAACTGCACCCGACTCACCAGTGTAACTTCAAAAAGTTAAGCAGTGGGTAGGGACAAGCCACCTCATTCTTTCCAGCCCTGGAATCTCAGTGCATATGAATTTTGGATACTGCTGCAAAAGTGGCACATTACAAATTAGCAACAGTTTAGTTTATTACTCCCCAAGTGGGTTTATTTATGGCACAAGAAAATATTGCTATAGGTTCTCCCAGACCTGGAATGTGACGTCAGCGAAATTAAAAGGGATTTCATGTGGGAAGGCTGTGCCAGAATGGACTTACTCCTATTGTGCTTTCAACATGTGGTATTGTTTTACCATATACTCTTCCAGCTTGATGCCTTCACACCTTACAAAGATATCCTGCTGCAGCAGGTGAGGGTGAATTCTGCTGAGGTTACTGCCACGGGCATGGGGGGAGACAAATAGAAGGAGAACCCCCTTCAACCCTCTTCCCATGTCTCCAGGGAAGAGCTTTATACATGCTTAAGACTCAAAGAAAAATATGGTAGAATCACTATTTGCTTCTTACAATGAGGGGACCTCATAGTAACTTATCAGTACCTAAGGGGGTCCTACAGAAAGGCAGGGGAAGGACTTTTTAATATGATATCGGATGGGAGGACTAGAAACAATGGATGTAAATTGGAGGGGGGTAGATTTAGACTTGACATAAGAAAGAAATTCTTTACAGTGAGGGGGGGTGAAGCACTGGAAGAGGTTGCCCAGAGAGGTTGTGGATGCCCCCTCTCTGGAGGTGTTCAAGACCAGGGTGGACAAGGCACTGGGCAGCCTGATCTAGCCTATGGCAGGGGGGTTGGAACTCGATGATCTTTAAGGTCCCTTCCCACACAAACTAGCCTATGATTCTTGATAGAAAAGGAGCAAATTCCTTCCTAAGTTGTGGGGGCACACATAGACATCACCCCCACCTTGATTTCTCACTCAAAGCCTCCATCCTTACAGATACATCACAGCAAAGATTCAGGACTCCAGGTGTCTTTAATGCTCAGAGACAACATTTCTTAGTGGTGAAGGAGATGGAAAGACATTTCCATTTGGGGATTTTTCTGTAGGGGGTCCTACAGAAAGGCAGGGGTAGGACTTTTTAATAAGATGTGTGATGGGAGGACTAGAATAATGGATGCAAATTGGAAGAGGCTGGATATAAGGAAGAAATTCTTTACAGTAAGGGTGGTGAAACACTGGAAGAGGTTGCCCAGAGAGGCTGTGGATGCCCCCTCCATCCCTGGAGGTGTTCAAGACCAGGCTGGACAAGGCACTGAGCAGCCTGATGTAGTGGGAGGTGCCCCTGTCCATGGCAGGGGGGTTGGAACTTGATGATCTTTAAGGTCTCTTCCAACCCAAACTATTCTATGATTTAGCTTGGGCTAAGATCTAAGCAACATTAATTCATTCCCTCTTGTTAAAGCAATGGAAAAATGAAAAAAAGAAAATCTTTCTCCTTTTACAGCTGGGGAAACAGAGGCACAGACTCAGCAAATGCAACTCTACTCATGAATGATCCATGATCTCAGCATCTTTGTGAACAGAAAGTAACTGCTGGAGGATTCATCCTTTATTTTTCATGTCTTCCCTCTGAGCTGCTAGTGGAAGAGGTCATGTCACACTCACCAGCAAGACACTACTGCTCACCCCAGCTGTGGCTTGGCCCTTCAGCAAGGCAGGTGTCACTTCCCCCCTCCTCTGACAGAAGGAAAAACTGCCATGTTGCAGACCTAAGGGAGACTTCCACGGCCACACACTGAGCAAAATGCAGCGCCACGACCAGAAAGGAGGAATCCCAAAAGCCAGACCACAAACACAATCCAGGGAGACCACAGCCATCTGACACAGCCAATGCCCACTTCTCAAGGACTGGGATAAGTGAAAAAGCAGAGAGTTTAGTTTTAGAACTGGCTTGGTCTCACTGGACCAGCTCCCAGCAAGAGAGCAGAGAGGACATCAGTGCTTGCAGGGGATGGAGGGAAGGTGCAGTCTCTGGGTGATGGGGGGCCAAATTTGGCCCCCAAAACATTGCTGCCTGTCCAGAAAAAGCTCATGTGGTGAGGCTGTGCACGCACACAGCAGCAAGAAAAATACAGGCATGAGTTAGGGTGGGAGACTACCAAGATTCGGATCCCTTTATAGGCTTTCCTGCAGGGCCATGTGTATGAAGCTGGCTGGGGTGTGATTCCCTTTCCTGAATATGTTTTGGGGATGCTTGTGCCCTGGACTTCATAGAATCACAGAATTGCTTGGTTTTGGAGGGACCTTAAAGATCATCTAGTTCCAACCCCCTGCCATGGGGCAGGGACACCTCCCAATAGATGAGGTTGCTCAATGCCTCATCCAGCCTGGCCTTAAACACCTCCATGGAGGGGGCATCCACAGCCTCTCTTCCTTTCAAGGAGGGAGAAGAAGCCAAGCAGGATGAAAAGGTGGAGCTTGTAGTCCTCCCTTCAATCTCCCTCCTTGGTGAGGGTGAAGTTGATGTCAGTCTGGTTTTCTCACAAGGAAAGGAACTCTCCTCAGAACTTCCTCTCTCACTGCTGAACTTCAGAAGAGTTCAAGGAAAAAAATTACTTGAAGAGCAGAAAGCAACTTGCCCCTTGTTTGCCATGGCTTGGGTTGGGTCATCTTCATGGATAGATTTCTTTCTTGATCTCTATCTTGTCAGAGATCTTACAAGATTTCAAGCCAAGTCCCAGCAAAGATAACATAATCTACTACCTTCTGCCTGGGATAGCAGCTGACAAGACTTGACTGAAATGTTTTACTCCATTCTCCTCCCATGTGAGTCAACTGGACACAGGGAAGGATGCCCTGAATCCAGCACAGTTGCCTCAGAACAATTCTTCACCATCAGTCTCTTCTGATTTTGAAACGACTTTTGGTATTGTTTTAGTGCATCTGCTTCTAGTGCCCAAGACCAAGATGCTGATTACCAAATTGCTAATTTTAATTAGTACCTGGCATGCAGAAAACAAAACCACTTACATGTGCCATTACCACAAGGAGGAAAAAAAAAATCAAAACTAAACAACAAAAGCCAGAAGGCTGCACTGGAAGAGAAATCAAACCTCCCTCTAAGAAAACAGTTTCCGTGGCATTCCTCCCTTCCTGTGTTTGTGTTTCTCCTTTTTCCTAAGGGCTATAAAATTGAGCATACTAGGAATTGTGGCTTGCTTTATGGAGCAAACAGTTGGGTTTGCTAGAAGAACTTGGCTTGAAAGGGGGAGATCTTTCTGTTAGCCACCTGGCTACCTCAACTGGTTTGTCACCTGCACTTTATTAATCTCTCTCTTCCCAGAAAGAGAAGTTTTGCAGGTCAAAATCAACAAACCTAATTCCTTGGAAAATTTGTGCCTGAACAAGCAGTTCTCTCTGCTGAGAGAAACATGATAATAAACCACCAGAACCTTCAGCACCTGCCAAGGAACATCAACTCTTGACCTTCTCCAAATTATTTTGAAGCAACATTTTGTTTCTCCTCTATCTCCAGACTTCTACCACTTCATTGCTTCACAATTGGAAGGTGGCCTCTTTTCTTCCTAGATTTTCACCAGCTGAGTAGAAGAAATCTCTCATCCAAAAACCTGCAGTGCCCTGTTTTGTTTCATTGGAGTGGGTAGATTCACACCAGACACATGGACCACATGGATTTGAATTTTAATTACTTCTCCCAGCGTGTTGTTTTTCCCAGCTTTAAAAAAAAAAATAAATCTGTTCACCTGGAGGGCTTTTTCTGAAGAAATTTCAGCATCATTTTATTGTTTGTTATTCTTCCACACTGCAAGCATTTGTGTTCAGCTGGAGACCAAGCACGAAGCTTGTCTTCATTCCAAATGGAGAACAAAAAAAGGCAATTTTTCAAAATTTATCCTGGAGCAAAAGTTGGGGAATNTATAAGCATTAAATTCACCACCATACAGCAAAATTAAATTGTGCTTTTGTTTATTATAAATTTGGCAGGTATGAAAAATCATACCCACTCTAAAATCCAGCCATGCCAAAACATTGGCTGTCAGAAATGTTGTATATTTAAGAGTTTCATCAGCATCTGTTTCTTGCTGCCAGTGCTAGTTCTACCTTGTTCTTGGGTAGAGACAAACATCCCTTGGTAGCCAGTACTTGCCCTTAGGCATCAAATCAAGGTACCTCCTCACCTACACATCTGCACACTAAACAACATAGAGCCCTTCGTGTCTCACAGTGCAAGACTTTTTCCCAAGTTTCAGATCATTGATTTTGCATTTCTGCCAACTTCAAATGCACAGCCTTCTTTTTTTTAACAGGGATGAGAGGGGCCAGAAAACCCGTCAAAAGAAATGAGGATCTCCAAGCAAGATTTGTCACTAATACACATGCCTTGTGCTAGACCTTGGCATAAAGGTCNAAAAGAAACCCAACAACAAACAAACAATGTGTTTTGAACCTGCTGAAACATTTCATTTCACTAACAGCAAAATTGGTTCCTTTTCCTTTGACAGGCTAACAACATCATTCTAGTTCTAATTCTGGGGTATAATGGACAAAGATATTTTATGTCAAAATAAAAAATAATTTGAAAAACCAGTTGAATCAATAAAACTAAAGTGTATAAAAGCATTAGTGAAATGAAAGAGGAAATCATTCACTTGCCATCAAAAGCAGCACAGGCCATGTCAATGAAGGTGCCTTATTTTTAAGAAAAACTTTTCAGACAGAATTTAATTGATGAGTTCTCAGAGCTTCTCAGATTCCACTGCTGTTGAACTACTTGGGTCTTAATGGTTTAATGTTAGCATTAATCTTCTTTAATATTGCAAAACTACATTGAGGGTTTATAAGCAGGGCAAGTTTTGTTGGAAGAAGCAACATGTTTTCACTACAACAGCTGCAGTACTTTGCAAAACTAAGCAAAGAACTTGGGCACCAGGTTCTTCCTTGGCAATCATTCTTCCTTCTTCCCAGATGAGGTCAGATGTGATATTTTAGATTACCTTATCCAACCTTCCTTCAGATGTTTCAACCTGAAATGACCTAAAGATAAAACCTCATGAGCTCTTAGACTCATTGCATTGTTTCAGTGTGGTCTTGAGGTCTCAATCTGTTCCTTTTCCAAGAAGGAAATAGAATCATAGAATAGTTTGGGTTGGAAGGGACCTTAAAGATCATCAAGTTCCTACCCCCCTGCCATAGGCAGGGACACCTCCCACTCCTTCAGGCTGCTCAGTGCCTTGTCCAGCCTGG
>VZTY01012930.1:0-37406 GCA_013400935.1 Turnix velox | reverse complement strand
CTTCTTATGTTGAGGACTCCAGAACTGGACACAGTACTCCAGGTGAGAGTCCTCCTATCACATATCTTTTTAAAAAGTCCTACCCCTAAGTTCAGCCTCACCCAGCTGTCTATGAAGAAATGCCACGACCAAAGGACACAGCCAGCCCTGGAGAGACACAGATTCAAAAGTTGGGATGGGATCACTCCAGCTTCCCCTGGTTCATCAGCTTCTTCTCAATCTCTACATCAACCACACATCCCCCTGAATCCCCCTTGGGAGTGTGGGACAACATAAGACAGCCAAAATAAGAGTTTCTGCAATCAGTATTGATTTATTTTGTAGGAGCAGATGAATCCAATATAGCCACCTCTTCTGGGGTAATTCAGATCATACTCCAGCAGGGCAATAAAGAGTACAAGCACCATCTCCTGCAATTAAACCTCATGGCCTTAACATGCTCCACCTTCCTAAGTGCTTGGCAAAGGCTGAGGCTGAAATGCCAAAGGCTTTCAGTGCATAAAAGGCCTTCTTAAAAAAATTAAGTTGGTTTAAAGTATCCAGGCAAAACCCTCACATACAATAAGGGGCATGAGAAAGGTTATGCCTACTTCATGGAGTAAATTCCAGCACACAGATTCCTTTTCTTGGCCACCAAAGATGCAAAACACTGTGCAGTTTGGTGTTTATTTATACAAAAATAGCCTTCATTTTTGTTCCATGCCTTGGGGCTGTGCAAACTCTGATAGGAAAGGCAAGGTTCCAGCAGTGATAAGCAGCAGACAAGACTGAGTGTTCTGTCCAGTATCTGTTATCACACCACTCCCAACCTGAATAAAAAAAATTAAAATTTGCAAGACATTAAAGAATTAACACTAAAAGCATTTTATGACCAGCCTCAATTTTATGACCAGTTCACTCTCTCCTGGAGCCTGCAGCAGAGTGAGCAAGGAAAACTCTACCCCAGGGCTTAATGTCACATGACTCCAAGTCCCAATTGCTGTGGGCTGTTCAGTTGTGAAGCCCATTTGTAATGAGCTGAAATAAAGAAACGGGAAATATGAGTTGGACTGGAGGAGAAAACACCCTAACAAGCTGACAGGGGAAGTGCTGGTTCACTGCTCAGGTCTTTCTAAATCACACTGGATACTGCATTGTAAAGCATCCTAGTTCCTGGGAGACTCTGCACTATCAGAGCAGGATGAAGGAGCAGAGCTGGTGTATTTCTTCCTCTCTGACTTGGTGTTTCCCATCACCTGTATTGCAAATAGCATTATAATATTGTATCTTGGGGTTGGAAGGGCCTTTAAAGGTCATCTAGTCCAATAAGCAGGGATGTCCTCAATGAAATCAGGTTGCTTCGAGCCCCATCCAACCTGACCTTGTATGCTTCCAAGGATGGACCATCTACCACCTTTCTGAAAAACCTGGGCCAGAATTTCACCACCCTCATTATAAAAAATTTCTTCCTTGTATCTATTTGGAAGAAGGTAGATTCAGGCTAGATATAAGAAAGACATTCTTTAGGGTGAAGGTAGTGAAGCACTGGAAGAGGTTGGCCAGAGAGGTTGTGGATGCCCCCTCAATCCCTGGATTTGTTTAAGGCCAGGCTGGACAAGGCACTGAGCAGCCTGATGTAGTGGGAGATGTCCCTGCCTATGGCAGGGGAGTTGGAACTCTATGTTCTGCAAGGTCCCCTCCAACCCAACTATTCAATGATTCTATTCTACATCTACACTCTTTTAGTTTAAAACCACTCCCCCTGTCCTACTGCAACAGGCCCTACAAAAAAGTACATCTCCATCTTTCTCATGCGTGCCCTTTAAGTACTGAAAGGTCACAGTGAAGCCTCCCTAGACTTTTTTTCTTCACCAGGCTAAAAGCAGATCATAGAATAGTTCAGGTTGGAAGGGACCTTAAAGATCATCGAATTCCAACCCCCCTGCCATAGGCAGGGACACCTCCCACTGCATCAGGCTGCTCCATGCCCTGCCCATAGGTCAAATCAAGCCCAGGTTTACCTTCTACTCTGCAACCTTGGGTAATGACTGAGGAAAATAACAAACGTGCTCACCACCTTGGTATTAACCTCCCCATGTAACCTTCTCCTCCCTGTCCTTCACTGCAACATCTCATAGTCCTCAAAAGCAGTCAAAACTAACCCACTTTAACATTCACTTGCCATGGACTGGCAATACCAACGAGTAATGACCTCTCAGTCCCTCCTGTCCACACAAACAACCTGAAGACAACAACAAAAAATCTACTCAAATTGTCTCCTCAGGCTCAGCTGCCTCTCAATTTATTTTTTTTTTTCCCTCTCCAAGCTGCTCAACCAATTCTTTAGGTCAGCAATTACCAACCAAGATCTGGGACACACAGGGAGCTAGCCTGGTTATTAATGGTGTTCTGAGCCTCATGGAAATGTAATTCCTTGGACAGATATTCAGAGAACACACATTTTCTACATAGAGGTCATCTGGCAATTAGAAAACAAAACAAAAAAAAAAAAGGGGGGGGTGTATCTGTTACTTTATATCCCTTCTGCCTCCCAACAGAGAAGAAAAAGTAATATCCAAGCAAGGTAAGACCCCCTCAGCCTCTGCTGGCCAGGAGAACTCATTGATTTCCAGGCTGATAGAGGGGAGGGTGATGATTTGGGACTGAAACTCAGCCAGCTTGTTACATTACATGCCCTTTTCAAACAGGAGCAATACTGCTCTCACAGCTGCCATGCACCATTAAAAAGCAATCACTCCAAGCAAAGCTTGTTCTATTTATCATGGAAAGAAAAGAAATGGGGAAAAAGTGAGAGATAATCATCACTCAACCCCTCTCCCCGCTGAAAAGGGGAAAGCCTGTGTCCAAGGAGCAGGACCACCCATCTTGAAAGGGTTTTGTTAAGGTTTACACTTCGCCAGAGTTTTAAGGAACAGCCAGCCCACTGCCCTGCACACACCTCAAGGGCAACAGCCCCAAAAGCCTGATATCTTCTCTTGGAGAGTAATAAAAATCAGAAAACTCAACATAATAGATAAAGATTAAAGAGTGTGGCTATGGAGAGTGCTCTCTCCTACCTGTAATCAGTTGGGATTTGGCTTCTATCCTAGGTGATAAGTATTTAGAACAATAGAATAGTTCTGGTTGGAGTAGGTTGGAATAGGCTGAAGGAGTTGGGGTTGTGCAGCTTGGTGAAGAGAAGGCTCAGGGGGACCTCTGAGTAGCTTCTCAATACCTGAAGGCAGGGGTAGGACTTTTTAATAGGATATGTGATGGGAGGACTAAAAATAATGGATGTAAATTGGAAGAGGGGAGATTCAGGATGGATATAAGAAAAATTCTTTAGGGTGAGGGCATTGAAACACTGGAAGAGGTTGCCCAGAGAGGTTGTGGATGCCCCATCTCTCTCAGGAGGTGTTTAAGGCCTGGCTGGACAAGGCACTGAGCAGCCTGATGGAGTGGGAGGTGTCCCTGCCTATGGCAGGGGGGTTGGAACTTGATGATCTTTAAGGTCCCTTCCAATTCAAACCATTCTATGATTCTATGATTGTACTCCTGCTCACATGAAATAAGTTAATGGAATATCAGGGAAAAGCTCACTAATGTAATAGCCTGAAGATAATTTTTCCATGATCATTTAGGAATTTTGGTCCAATCTGCCTTTGCATACATTTTGAGAGCAGTTATGCAGCATAAGCATTGCAAACCTGGGAGTAGGGAGTGAAAAGATACCTCCCTGTTCACCCCATTTCTCCTTCCCTTTCACTCCCTGATGCCTGGAGCCTGAATCCCATGAGCCCTCAGTTATCCACATATACTGAGAGCAGTGTAACAGTGCCTAAAGGGGACTGCCAGGAGTTTGGAAATATCTCCTTGATTTCTGTTTGTTTCCAAATGCCAAACTGGAGGATCAAAGACAGGAATAGTTTTTTCCCCAGTACCATACAACTCAACTCTGCTTTTAAAAAGCTTTTAGCAAAAGAAAAATTAACAAAGTGTAAATCCCAACTCTGGAAATCTCAGGTGTGAGACTGAGAACATCCTCCTTAGTATTGCTCCCACAAAAACTCCAATCCTACCTTGAATTAACTGTAAAAATATGTCCATCACCTCCACCAGAGATTCCCAATCTAAAAGAGAGGGAGCAAATCACAAAACAGGAGGGTGAGGTCACAGTCCTGGTGCTGCTCTCACCTCTTAACAGTAGCAGGGTCTTAAATTCAATGGCTCAGCCTGGCCTATTCAAATAGTATTTTCTCTGCTCAAATAAGTGATCCTTAATGAAGCTGTTTATGTAAGGAAATTAAATTAAAATTGAATGTTGGTCACCTGGGTGCTGCCACACAGCCAGGAGACCCAAGACTCATAAATTGTACCCAACACACTGAATGGGGGTCTTTAGTCTTTATAATTAAGTGGCAACTGCTTTCTTATTAAAGATATTACACATCCACAGAGGCACAACCAAAATGACATATTCTCCATTTCCTCTGCTCACAGCAAAGGCAAAGAGTAGGGGGTAGGAGTGAGGGGGGTTATATCAAAGGAATAGGTTTGGGATGGAAAAGGGACCTATCACATTGCACCTACAACTTTTTAGGGCTGGAGGTAAGAAGTAAACATCAGAGGTATGAGCCATTGTGGTCACAGATACAGCTTTGAGTCTTCAGAGACAAAGCAGGGTGTTCAAGATTCTTGGAAAACAACAAAATTATCCAGTGCCACTCAGTATAGACCACCATATTAATATAGAAAGTGGATATCAAGCCCAGGTTTTGCTTCCTTTCAAAAACTTGTGGCCAAAGACTCAACAATTGCAGGAAAAAAGACAGAGATGATGAAGTCACATTTAACACTGAACTGGCTGCTACAAGCAGAGCTCAAGGTATCCATGGCTGGCCTGGAGAGCCCAAACTCAAACCATCTCCTCCAAAACACAGTCCCAAGAAAACCTGGCTGTGTAGTACAGAGCTCTAGAGCAGCTTTGCAAATACAACTTGGCCTCAGACTTGGATAGTTAGAAAATACATAAACCCACACAGAAAATTCCTGAGCACACCCACACTTCCAGGCTCTGGATCTGGAGTAGGCAACACCAGCTGGGTCTGTATAAACACAACAAGGGTGCAGGGCATTGGCTATCCCCATCTCTGCTCAGCAAAAAACAAATGTAACCTCAACACATATCAGATAAGCAGGCTACACATAGAATAGTTTGGGTTGGAAGGGACCTTAAAGATCATCAAGTTCCAACCCCCCTGCCATAGGCAGGGACACCTCCCACTACATCAGGCTCCTCAGTGCCTTGTCCCGCCTGGCCTTTAATTCCTCCAGGGATTGAGGGGGCCTCCACAGCCTCTCTGGGCAGCTTCTTCCAGTGTCTCACCACCCTCACTGTAAAGAATTTCTTTCTTATGTCTACCCTGAATCTCCCCTCTTCCAACTTACATCCATTATTTCTAGTCCTCCCATCACATATCCTATTAATAAGTCCTACTCCTGCCTTTCTGTAGCCCCCTTCAGGTATTGAGAAGTTACTCTGAGGTCCCCCGAGCCTTCTCTTCACCAAGCTGAAGAACTCCTACTCCTTCTGCCTGTCTTCATAAGGCAGTTGCTTCAGCCCTTTCATCATCTCGGTGGCCTCCTCTGGACCTGCTCCAACAGCTCAATGTCCTTCTTGTGTTGAGGATTCCAAAACTGGACAGATAGGGCCTCACCAGAGCCGAGTAGAGGGACAAAATCAGCTCTCTTGACCCGCTAGTCACATCTCCACTGCCCACTGAAGGAGCAATTTCAATTGTATCAGCTCCTAAAAGGCTTAAGTCAGGTAAGATACAGTCCTCCTTCTCTCCACCTTTAATCTTAAGCTAAAGCAAGGCTTCTAGGCACCTTGGTGACCAGCAAACTGCAAGCCCAGGGCTTTTCCCTCCTCCTCAGGGGCTCAGGGACTTGTTCTTCACCCTGCAAACAGCCATTGGCTATTGCTAATCCTCAGAAGGATGCAGCCAGCTACCAGCTTAATGATCACACCCTTAACCCCTGCCAACACTGCAGCACTGAACTCCCACCACCCCAGAAAAGTTGTGGTGCAAAGGGGTTTCTAAGATACAGGGCTGCACCACCCCATTTGCCTTCCCTAGTTCTCTGCTGGCACACAGAGCTAAGGCTTAATTAATGTGAGTGATTTATTAACTTATAAAGTCAGATTAAAAGGCTATTTGGAGCTGAGCAGCTGAGAGGCTTTGAAAGGGGAAAGTGATTCATGGTATTTACCCAGCTGAGACAAAAGTCACGTGGGGTGAGCCCACAATACTAATTTCTGGGGATTACAAGCAATACATTTCTAGGAAAGGGATGTCATCAGCCTCTGGCAGATGTATCGATCAGGAGAAATGCCTGGTTCATGCAGACAGGCCATCAACATCCATTTCTGGACACAGAGAAGATTACTGAAGAACCTGCACTTCTCTCTAAGGCAATTTTGCTCTTACTCACCCATCACACAAGGTCTGACAAGGCTTCAGACCCACTCAGGCAGAACAGATGCTCCAGCAGCTTGCAAAGCAGATCACCATCACTGCACGACCACATCTCTGCCCAAAACATGGTTCCTATCATCATTTCTCCCTAACTGAATAAGCATCCTAAGAGCTGGAATCTGGATAAAGGTCCACCCTGTTCAAAAAGGAAACCTAAGAAATTCAAAGTGGGGAAAGGGGTAGGAAGCAACATTTGCAGGTTCTTGGTTTGTTTTCTGTGGTGCTCCTTTGTCAGGACAAGATCTGCATCATGTGATGCCTTACATAGACACCTTCTTAACTCCTTGTGACAAGATCAGACTGCAGTACTAGCAGAACACATTTTTTTATACACAGCTGCACAGACAAATATTGCCCTTCAATTTTTTTTCCCTCCAGTTTAATAGCATACAGAAAAGCTTATCAAAAAAACAAAGAGAAAAAAATAAAGTCTCAAGCTGACCTTAAGCCCATGGAGGAAGTGAAGCTCCAGAGGTATGAAAGAAGCACACGGCTGTGTCACAGCTTAGCAAAGTCAGAAGGATGCCCACTCATCCCTCAGAATCCTCCCACACAAGGAAGAAGGTGTGGGGCAAAAGACCTTGATTACCATTTGCTAATGAAGCACCTGCTTCTAACTCACCCCTTCCCCAGGTGGGGAAAGAAAGCAGGCCTCTTGAAAAGTTTTCCCATTGTGTGACTGAAACCACAAGGGAAAACAAGGATCAGAGCTTTGATAAAGGCAGGATGTTCTTCACTAAGTAAAGAGATAGGTAATGTGGGAATGCCTTCAATTGAGAGGCTTTTTTTGCAGGGATTTTTTATATACTGCATGGGGGGCTGTGGCCCAGCAAGAAAGGACAGCAAAGTGGGATGAGGCAGATAATTTGTAATATTTGGAAAGTCATAGAATTAGAATAGTTTGGGTTGGAAGGGACCTTAAAGATCATGGAGTTCCAATCCCCCCTGCCATAGGCAGGGACACCTCCCACTCCATCAGGCTGCTCAGTGCCTTGTCCAGCCTGGCCTTAAACACCTCCAGGGGATGAGGGGGCATCCACAGCCTCTCTGGGCAACCTCTTCCAGTGTTTCACTCCCCTCACCCTAAAGAATTTCTTTCTTGTATCTAGCCTGAATCTGCCCCCTTCCAATTTACATCCATTATTTCTAGTCCTCCCATCACATATCCTATTAAAAAGTCCTACTCCTGCCTTTCTGTAGGACCCCCTCAGATATTGATAAGTTACTATGAGGTCTCCCCTGGGGGACCTAAATAGTCCCATCTGTCTCAAAATGCTGGCTTTGGCTCCAAAATGCTCACAAAGTGATACTGAACAGTGCAACCAGGCAAAGGCATCCTCACCTCCATACCTTTGCCCAGTCCTATTAAGACAATCAGGCTCTTGTACTGACAATGCCAATGAACTGCAACATCCCCAGTTCAGTTTTAATATGCTTTTACAGCAGATTTTTTATCTCTGACAGGAGACAGAGCCCAGCTTGAGAGCCTGACGTATACTCACACTTGTGGCTCTGTGCTGCGCTGTTCCAACCACTTCATCAACACTCTCTCAGATTGGCTTAAACCAGGAGTAAATTTCTATTCCTCCCCATTGGCCAGTGAACCAGGCAAGGTAGCCAAGCTCCCCCCTTTCCTCCTGGCCCACCAGTCCCTGCTTTGCCAAACAGCAACACTACATGCCTGGTGTGAAAGGCTACATGGTAAGAAGGTGGTTGGAAACACAGGTTGCAGCCCAAAACTCAAGGCACAATCAAACCCACAAGAGAGCCACTAGCAAATAGCTGGAGCTGCTTTTTGTTTTTGTTTTCTTTTTATTTTTATGAGACACTTTAGCCAGCCCTCTCTTCATATCCTTTACGAGGCTGCCTTCAGCCCCAGCCACAGTAAAAAAAATCTCCAAGTTATGGAAATCATAAGAAAGAAATTATGTATGGAAAAATCATTACGTTATAAATTGGTTCCACTGTTCAAAACATGTAGGAAATGGGGCATATAAAACTCAGATGGTGTTGCAGGCTTTAATACAAGCTTCATTATTACACCCTGACACATGTGAAATATGTGCTAACACACTGCCAGCTAATTTGCCTTTATTTACAGTGCAGACCCATCTCTGGGCAACTTCATAAATTTCATCAGCCTGGGTGATTTCTGGGATTGAAGGTGGCAGCAAGCACAGAAACTCATACAGGGAGAAGTGTGGATCTCATATCTCCAGGGCTGCACACTTCTCAATGTGTCCCCTCACCTGCTTCAACATTGAGAGTCATCCCCTTGTTTTCTCCTAATCCTTTTCAGATTCCTATCCCCTCACTAGATTATTGAAACCCTGTTATCCAGTTCCACATCTGTTGTTTGTGTCTGGTTTTTTGGGTTTTTTTTTATGATCTAATTGAGGTAGGAGGCAGGAAAACCCAATAGGAATGGTTTCGACAAAATGCTCTTTGTTAAAAGAATTGGTTAAAAATGGAGAATTTCCATGGAAATACATTGGTTTTCATTAAACTTTCTTCATAAAATATTCTGAAACCAGAGAGGGAATTTCAGCAATCACATGCCAGTGCTTGAAGCTGTACCCTGGGGAAAGGGACATCTGAGGAGATTCTCTTCATTGTGGCCCTTTTGCGGGATTTTTCCCTGGGACTAAAGGAAAACCAAGGGATTAAATTTGAACTAGGTCTGGTAAGAACTTAGGAAGACAAGAAACACACAGAGCTGACTTAAAGCATCAACTGCATGTCCAGGTTTCTTTAGAAAAACTCTTGTTTCAATTAAAAGGTTTAAAAATAAAATTATGGTCATTATGAAAATATTTCTTTACTGGAAAAAATTCAGGGAAATACTTTTTTTTTTTTTTTTAAGATTCAAATGGTCTGTTTCCATCCTTCCACTGAGAAGTTTGGTTTCTTCCTGCAAAATTACTTTCTTTAAAATAGACTCTACTTTCTATTTAAATTATAAGGGGTTGAAATCTGAATGAAGTGCTTTGAATGTATTGAAACTGTTTCCAATGGCCCCAAACAATTCTGCTTTTTTTTTTTTCTTCTGACACAGAACCAAATTTCTTCTGCTTGCTTCCCAAAACCTCAACAAATTGGAAAATCCATTTGCCATGTCTTTCTCTCCACAGCAAAGATGTCAAGAGGTCTCATTTATTCATGCCTCAGTGGTGTCTGAGACCTGTCAAAATGTCATTTTGAACCCCCTGAAATTTCCAGGTTGGTTTTGAAGAATAAAAGTGCCTGGTTCTTGGCTGGGGCCAAGTTCTCAATGTTGCCCCATCATCAGGGAGTGTTCATGTTAAAAAAAAAACTTTGGACCACCATCCAAACTTCTCTCTGCCTACCAAAGATAACCCCTTATTTTGAAGATACTGAATGTGTCAATTCTCAGCTTATGATTCTCCTGCCCTTGATGGTCTCTATTCTCTCTCTGTCCCCACCATCCCCCCCTTAGGCATGCTGACAGACTAGAGGGCTTTACATGGTGCTGTGTGTATCTTCTTTCACATCTTTCACCATCCTTTTAAATGAAATCATGTCCTGCGTGCAAGGGAGGAGGGGAGGCAGTCGAGGAAACCCTGCTGGTCTCAGACAACACTTAGGGTATAGGATGGATCAGGATGGGAAATGATTTTTCACCAAGGTCCTACAGCAAAGGACTGACAAAACCATTATTTACAGTCCATAAATTGATGGGGGTAAGTCTTTAAGATCCACAGGCTTACATGGGCTAAAGGGCTTCTAGGTCAAATTAAAGATATAAAATAGCAGCTGGGGATATGTGGGATTAGAGTTTGGTGATTTTTGCTCACTAAGGGACTCAAGGCCCCACTCACACAAAGAAGCCAAGATGCCTGCCCAGTAGGGATGTGAAAATAAAGCCTCCTGTGTTACTAAATACACAAAAAGGGCTTCCCTAAAGCAAAGATGCTTCTTATAATTTATTTGCTGTCTTGCTTGCCACAACCAGAGACTCGAAGCCAACCTGCTCACCCCATCAGTGCCCAGCCTAATGGATGTAAATTGGAAGGGAGGAGATTCAGGCTAGATACAAGAGGGAGGTTAGGGTGAGAGTAGTGAAACACTGGAAGAGGTTGCCCAGAGAGGTTGTGGATGCCCCCTCCATCCCGGGAGGTGTTTAAGGCCAGGCTGGACAAGGCACTGAGCACCCTCCCCTAGTGGGAGGTGTCCCTGCCTATGGCAGGGGGGTTGGAATTCAATGATCTTTAAGGTCTCTTCCAACCAAAACTATTCTATGATTCTATGATTGCGTTGGTCTGTCCCTGCAGGCTGGGATTGTACCTACCAAGGACAACTCACCAGGGCAAAGAGAGCTCCATTGACATGCTGACTGCTAATAAGAGTCTCATCTCAGGTCCCACTGATAACTACCCTGCTTCCATCCATACTGGTTGCTCTCTGGGCAACCTGTTCCAGCATCTCACCACCCTCATTCACAGTAAAGAACTTCTTTCTTTATCTCCAGACTAAATCTCCCCTCTTCCAATTTGCAAATGTCACCTGCAGCCATTAAAAACAAGGGGGATAAAAGCCCAAGCTACTGCTGGTGTGCAGTCAGGTGGATCAAGCGTATAGGCACACAGAAACCTGGTTACCAGGCCGTTATTGCTACAAATGTTGTAGGAAGAAACAAACAGATTTAGCAGTTTGCTTTTTCCCTTGAGTTCTGAGGACCGGGAATATTGTAAAGAAGATTTAATATAATACTACATCCAAAATTATCATGGGCCAATTTACATACATGTACAAATATTGATATCCAAAGCACAGCCCCTTTGGACAAGGGCGCAACTTCATGTAGTGGGAGGTGTCCCTGCCTATGGCAGGGGAGTTGGAACTGGATGATCTTTAAGGTCCCTTCCAACCCAAACTATTCTATGATTCTATGATTCCTGCAGCCATACTGATAGCCAGCTGCTGCTGCCTGGAACACTGGAGGAGTTTTTCATGAGTCACATGTCATCAAATGGGCAATTCTCCAGAAAGAGTTCATCAATTCACTGTCATTCAGGTTAATTGCTAAGACCCTGCAGTAGATGCAGAGATGACACATCTCAAGAGTGACAGAAATGAGTGAGGTTTACTTGCTGCTGGGGCACTTCCCACCCATGCAGGGTCTTCATGTGCAGGCAGTGGACTTCCTGCAGCCCATCTTGAGAAGGCATCAAGTCACTATAACATCACACAAAGACAACACAGGACCCCAGAGAACATCCTGCAGCAGGGTGAAGGCCAGACTTACAACCCAGCTTGCCACTCTGCTGGGTCTCAGCACAACACTGGCATCTCCAAAACCCACGATAATTGTCTCCATTGGGTTTCAAGACACAAAGTGCATCATGGGCACCACAGCTGGATCAAAGAAGGGTCTGTCAACAGTTTCTGATCCTTCATTCAATTATGGAGGTAGTGAGACACTGGAAGAGGTTGCCCAGAGAGGCTGTGGATGCCCCCAAAATGTCTGGAGGTGTGTAAGGCCAGGATGGATGAGGCATGTAGCAACCTGGTCTAGTGGGAGGTGTCCCTGCCTATTGCAGGGGGCTTGGAACTAGATAACCTTTACAGTCCCTTCCAACCCAAACCATTCTATGATTCTATGATTCACTTGCATATGTCAGAATAGCATAAAACTAGCAAGTTTTGCAGTGAGCACATGATCCTGAAGTCATATGATTCACCTTTATTTTTAACTTAGGTTTTACAGCACCATTTAAATTGTGGTGTGTTTTTTTTTTTTTTTCAAATAAGGAAATTGCATCTTTAACGGAAATTAATCTCCCAGTCTAGCTCAATAAACCTTTTGAAGCTCGGCATGACTGTGACAGAGGTAGGTATTTTTAGAAGGGCCATGCAGTAATTTTCCCTGCAGCATTCAAAAATTTACAATATCATAGGGCTGATGGGAGAGATTTCCCCTAAGTGTAATTTGGCTTTCACAGGCTGCAGACAGGGCACCAGCCTAGAACACAACTTTACCCTAAGGATCACAGGGGAACCACTGAGCTGAATAATGCAGCCTTATGCAAATTCACAGCAAAGAAAAGCATGGACAAAACCTCTCCCCTCTTCAGCCTGGTGAAGAGAAGGCTCAGGGGGGACCTCAGAGTAGCTTCTCAATACCTGAAGGGGGGTACTGAAAGGCAGGGGTAGGAATTTTTAATAGGATATGTGATGGGAGGACTAGAAATAATGGATGTAGATTGGAAGAGGGGAGATTAAGGCTAGATATAAAAAAGAAATTGTTTAGGGTGAGGGTGGTGAAATACTAGAAAAGGTTGCCCAGGGAGGTTGTGGATGCCCCCTCTCTGGAGGTGTTTAAGGCCAGGCTGGACAAGGCAGTGAGCAGCCTGATGTAGTGGGAGGTGTCCCTGCCTATGGCAGGGGGGTTGGAACTCGATGATCTTTAAGGTCCCTTACAACCTGAACTATTCTATGATTCTCTAACAAGCCAAAATGTTCTGTGATGGATACCCAGATTTATGAGGTTCTTAAATGATGCCTCCTGGACCCTCCCCTTTTTGCCCACGTTATTAAAGGACATCTTGCTCTTAGACTGAACGGGCTTAAGCATTTTTTACTCTGTGTCAATTCTTGGCTACAGCATCTGGAGGTTCTCTTTTGAATTTGAAAGAAATAATTTATTTACAAGTTATAGGATGAATTTTAAATACCATCAAAAAGCACAACAAAGGGACTAAGAAAGTCCAAAAGAACTCCTTATGTAAGGAATTGAGAGACATCACTGTTAGGAGAGGAGGCTGAAGTTGGCTCTTGTCACCTGATCCCTTATTCCCATGTCCTGTGTGAGCAGTTCCACACTGAGTGGTGACTATCCCTAAAAACTGCCAGAACAGCAAATTGTGTGGGAAATGTCAACATACTGGAGCCTGTGGTTCCCAGGAACCAAAATTTCTCAAGAACAGCAGTTCTGGGAGCTTTATTGTTACAAATGTGTATAGAATTACAGGTTTTTACAACATACAATAAATATTACTAGCAGTAAAATATTAAAAAAAAATTAGGACGGAATAATTTGCTAAAGTTGATATTTTAAAATGGAGGTTTTGTTTTTTTTCTCAGAAGCAAAAGGACAATTGCAATGATTATTTCTCAAGTAGTTTCTCTCCTTCTGTAACAATTGCTCTGCAATGAAAATTTCTCAACTAACTTTTGTCCTTCTTGTCAAATTAGGTATTGCATGGAGGTAAAAGCCTTGGCTTTAGCTCAAACAAATAAAAAAGTAGATAAACATGAAAAAATAGTGGTGTGTTGGCTATATTGGAGCTGCCAGGAGACACACTGCTGTTTATTACAGACACATATGTACCTGCAGAGCTGTGATCCTGAGTTTCCCCTCCCTGCACACTCAGCCCTTTTCCAACCACAGAGAGCATCTTAAACCAGCCAATATCCTCCTGCTTTGGTTTTACACATGTATTAACTTAATACGTGATTACACCAGGGTTTAAACTAATGACTTCTGGACCCGGAAGACATTGGATAGTGATTGGCAAGTGTCCAGACTGAAAACATAGAAATGGGGGACTCCTAAAGCTGTGACAGCAGGGGCATGTGTGGTGGGAAGGCTCCCAGCTCTACCTGCCCCCCCATCTGCTCAGGGGGGCTGTCTTTTTAATAACTTTATTATGGACCTTGTGGGGAAAGTGAGCTCCCAGCAAGGGTTTTGCTGCAGCAGACAGGAAACTCATTGGCTCCCCTGCTAGAGTAAAGCCTTTTATAATTAATACTGGGTAAATAAAGTGCTCATCTGTAAACAATTTTAATTAGAAATTGGTTTAAGCTAAACCCCCCGTGACCACGATGGCCAGGAGGATTAGATGTGTGTCAGGCTTTGTCCCATCAGCAAATAAGAGGCCCTTTACTAGCCTCAATTCCTGTGCTGAGCTCCTACCGCACGTCACAGCCCTGCTCTCCAGGCTCAATAGAGGATCAATATTTGTCTGCACTTCCCCTGCAAAAAGTCTCCTTGACACAGGCAGCATCTGTGTTTGCTCAGTCACTTGCTAACACATAGCAGACTTTCACCAAAGAGATCTCCAGCCCAGCAGGTCAAGCTGGAGCCAGGGTCACCCAGCACCACCACTGACTTCTGTGTTTGCTCCCAGACATGCTCAGTGTGCAGCTACCAGAAAGGGCTGCTCTGAGCACTCTGGGCATTAGGTATGTTACAGAAAATGAGCACAGCACTAGAAAAAAGGAAATAAAACTCTGTAACCACCCATATTACCATTTTCTATCTCTGTAACCTACAGCCTGGTGAAGAGAAGGCTCAGGGGGGACCTCAGAGTTACTTATCAGTATCTGAAGGGGGCTACAGAAAGGCAGGGGTAGGACTTTTTAATAGGATATGTGATGGGAGGACTAGAAATAATGGATGTAAACTGGAAGAGGGGAGATTAAGGCTAGATATAAAAAAGAAATTGTTTAGGGTGAGGGTGGTGAAATACTAGAAAAGGTTGCCCAGGGAGGTTGTGGGTGCTCCTTCTCTGGAGGTGTTTAAGGCCAGGCTGGACAAGGCAGTGAGCAGCCTGATGTAGTGGGAGGTGTCCCTGCCTATGGCAGGGGGGGTGGGACTCGATGATCTTTGAGGTCCCTTCCCACCCCAACTATTCTATGATTCTATGCCTACTTTCCTGGTAATATAGAATGTACTTGACAATATGCTGTGAGATTTCAGGGGAAACTAGCTTTTTCTGCTGAATGGCCGCAGGGGATCATGTCATGAAGAAGACCATTGCCAGAACACACCACACTGGAGAGGCAATGATCAGCTGGGTAATTCTTGGCCTGTGTATTCCAAAGGCTGCTTTTTTTTCTATTCCCACTTGTCTCATGGACTTTGTACGTGCTGTTTTCACTTCTCTTTTTTCCCTTCCACATTTTCTTTCTCTGTTGGCGGTTCAGTTCTGGAGGGCAGGGATGGTCCCAATGGCTGTGCTCACTTACTCCCTTCCAGCTGCAGCTGCTCCAGCCTGGAGATGACCTCCTGGCAGATGCACAGCCATGCTGCTGCTGATGGTGCTGGGACTGGCCAGCTCAGCTGTGCCTTAGAGCACTCCCAACAACTCTGCTCTCCAGATGTGCATAGAATCACAGAATCATAGAGTAAGATTGTGTTGGAAGCGACCTTAAAGATCATGGAGTTCCAACCTCCCTGCCATAGGCAGGAACACCTCCCACTCCATCAGGCTGCTCAGTGCCTTGTCCAGCCTGGCCTTAAACCCCTCCTGAGAGAGATGGGGCATCCACAACCTCTCTGGGCAACCTCTTCCAGTGTTTCACTACCCTCACCCTAAAGAACTTCTTTCATATATGTAGCCTGAATCTCTCCTCTTCCAATTTACATCCATTATTCCTAGTCCTCCCATCACATATATTGTTAAAAAGTCCTACCCCTGCCTTTCTGTAGCCCCCTTCAGGTACTGAGAAGCTACTATGAGGTCCCTCCTGAGCCTTCTCTTCTCCAGTATGTAGTGCATGTCCACTGTATGAAAGATAACGTGGCTTATGTGGTTTTAGATGGACTTTGATGCTCAAGGGAGCACGTAGAAAGGTTGCAAATCAAAGCTGGCCCTGCTTTCACTGATGGATTAGACTAGAGACCTCTGGAAATGCCTTCCAATTTGAATTCTGCTGCGACACCGAGGGGATTTCCACCTTTTCCCTACACATGGATTGTCTCCAGTCAGGCTGGCTGCATCCCAAGGAGACTCAAAGTCAATCCTTTGCTGTTTTGGTAGCTCTCTCCTCCAGAACTGCACACTTCAAAAGTCTGTCCTTAAATAACTTCTGTCTTGTCACCATAGTCACCTGGTTTCTCCCATGTCCAACTAGATGTTGTTAATGCTTCCTTAGAAAAGAAAGCCAAGTCTACTCTATAGATCCCCAGCTGGCTTCTGATCAGAAGGCACTTGGTGGCAGCACATCAAATACACCCACACTCAGTACAGCTGTCTGGACAGACATCCCTCCCACCCCATGATCCATTAAGAGTCAGGAAGTGGTGTTGGCTATGGGTATCTCAGAGGAAACATTTTTGGAGACATTGAATATGCCAGTCTTCCAACAGATATCCCATCATGGTTCAAACACATCTTTGCAAGCCAAGAAGCCTGGATACCAAGCCTGAAATGTCAACCATCCCACCTCACCCCTCATCTACACTAAGGAAAGATCTCCCCCTGGGTCAAAACTTGTCTGTCTTTGGAACAAGTAAGCTTCCTGAAGCTTCAGAAATCCCCAAATTCAGCCTAACATCATCTGTCCTTCCCAAGTGGCTGAATGTAAATGGACATATATGACATGGATCTGCTGAAGTAACTTGAAGCCCATCACCTGTGTAGGACACAGAGTCCATAGAGGCATGACACCCTCAGCTTCTTACAGAGCTTCAGCAATGCATGCAGGATTTGGCTCTTCATTTGGAAATGCCCTAAAACAAAACAACCTCCTAATTTAGGGGGGGGCATCCATAGACTTTCTCCAGGGATACCTGCAAGTTCTCCCAGCTAGAAGTGAGATTTGGGATTTTAACAGATGACCAGCAATGGCTACAGTAAAGCAGCTGGGATGCCTGCAGTCTCTGGCCTCCTACCTCCTAGCAGGAAGTATTTTGATTTTTATTTCAAGCACATAAAGCATCCTCTGATGAAGACAGGCAACAGGGAAATTTTCACATGGGAAACAGCACCGCTCCAAAGGTATTCATCTCTTTAATTTAGGACATATTCTCCAGATGTATTATTAATATGGTTATTATTAGCTCTTTTAAGTATCTTTTTGTAGTCCCAGTCCCATAAAATTACTGAGTGTTGGCCCCCTCAGGCCTGATGGTGAACAAAAGGGAACAGTGCCTATTTGGATTACCCAAACCCAGCAAGAAAGCTTTGATTTAATACCCCAGGACTGCAGCTCTGCTGCCCTGGGATACAGTGTCATCACTGCTCCCTGCTAGAGGGATCAGGGGCTTAATGTCATTCAGATCTGAAAATCCAAGTTCAGCCTGAGGTGTCTGCAACACAGGACTTTGCAGAAGAAGCGGAAGAGAGCCAGATTTTTTCTTTCACTCCTCTTTCATCCAGACCAACCTCTCTTTTCTTTTGCCTGGGTATGAGTGAGGAGAAGGTGGTGTAATGGTGTCTGTTCTTAGTCTCATTATTATCCTAATTGCCTAATACATCATAAATGGTTTAATAGCAATTAGGATGCAACAATATGTTTGCTAGACAAAGCAGGAGCTTGGATGAAGTCCTGAAGTGCTGGCTTCAGAGTTCATCTGAAGGCAAAAATCAAAACTGACCACATTGTTACAGCTCTGTTTGTACTATAATTACTATGAAAGCCACACAAGCTCACAGACAAACCTCCCTTATAGAACAGACATTCAGGATGTTAAACATCCTTCCCAAAGACACAGGCTAGAGGTTTGGGTGGAAGAAAGATGAAGTTTTAATACTTGATTGCCCAAAATTGCAGAATCCCATTCCCTTTTATGCTACACCAAGAAGAAACTTGGTATTTGTAGGACAGGCACCAAAGCCAGGGCCAGGTTGTTCAGAGGTGCAATCATAGGAGTCATTTTTGGATTATGACACTCAAAGACAGCAAAGATTTCTCCTTTGGGAGAAAATGTCTCAAATTTGCTTTTCTTATGAAACATGCAGCTAATGTGAATGGCCAGGGAGTTACTGCCTTGTGTGCTTAACATCAAAAAATAAATCCAGAGTGCAGATATCTTTAAGGACCCTTGCCACCCAAACCATACTATGATCTTCTCAAGAAAGCACACTGAGAATTAGCTTCAGTGCATCAGGCTGGATGAGGTGTAATGGTGTAGATGATCAAAGGGCTGGAGCAACTGCCTTATAAAGACAGGCTCCCCTCAATCTCTGGAGGTGTTTAAGGCCAGGCTGGACAAGGCACTGAGCAGCCTGATGGAGTGGGAGGTGTCCCTGTCTATGCAGGGGGGTTGGATCTCGATGATCTTTAAGGTCCCTTCCAACCCAAACTATTCTATGATTCTATGATCACCTCTTGCAACAGAAATGATGGTGTTTTCTGCCTCATTGTTCAGGGGGCAGATGAGAACAGGATTATTTGGACTCACCCAGACATCCTCCGTCTTAATCCTGGCTGTTGTTTCAAGGAATGAATATAACAAACCCCTTCTCTTTCAGGACTTCAGATGTTGCCAGGATCAGGAAGGATTTCCTTCCCCTTATACATACACCCAACTGCCTAGAGGTTATTTTTGATCTAGACCTTCTATAGAAGCCCTAACAGTTGAAGAGGAGAGAACACTGATACCTGCCATGGCATTGTTTAAATGGTCAGATACAATGATGCTTCTCTGCTTCACCCCAGTCAAATCAGCAGGGATGACAGAGAATGGTCTCTTAAGGTTATCTAGATGTGTATCACATAAACAGTATTCTGCTGCTGTGATAACCACCAGCAGCCTAGTTTAGTCTCCAGGGATCCATAATGAGGAGAAATCTCTAGGTCTTTTAAGGAATTGTGGTAAATAAGCCAGTTCTTGACAGATGCATGCCTGATCTCCCCTGAAAAATCTCCTCAAATGCAAACTCACTATCTTGCCCAATCTTTCCCTTTTCTTTATCTAGAAAACACCTCACCAAGGTCAAACTTGACTCTTCTTGGCTGTTCCTAAACTCTCATACTTCAAGTCTTGTACAAGGGTCAACAATTTGCATTTGAATATGAGCACACAGAGAAAGGTTTAGCTGGGCAACACATTCCAAGAGGTATTTGCCGTCTTCTCCTTGCTCTGTGCTCTTCTCCCCAGCCCAGGGCATGAACTGGATAAAGGCTTGGAGGAGCTCATCTGTTCACCTCCCCATCTCCATCTCTCCATATGGAACATGGCTCCTGACCTGAAGCATTTCTTGGTTCTCCCAAATTCCCATCTTCTTTCGTGCTTTGCTCCCTGGCCAGACCTGAGCTGCACTATTACAGGAATAGTGTGATGAGCTGCCAAGAACAGTAACAAGGGACTCACAGAAACTTTCCCTCTCAGCCAGGAATAATACCCCAGGACTAGGAGTCCTCTTGAATTGCAGACAGGAGGAGGAAAGGAATGGGGAACCTATTCACTTGTTTTGCTGTTTAAACAAAAATGTGTTCTCCCAGCTATATCCACACACTACTTGGCAAGTGGAAGAGTATTAACCATCTTTGCTGGAAATGCTGACAGCACAACCCTGCAAGACATTCCTCAGCATGTGAGGTGTACAAGACAGGGACGTGGGAATGTACATGTGTGTCTTTGTCTTTGTACATGAAGAGATGCTCTTTGGGAACTTCTGTGAAGACACAAGCACAAATTTGGACTCCCTCCAGCTTTCTCTTGAAAACAGCTCAAGGTGAAAGGGGTGGCTCAGCAGCATCTGGAGAGCAAAAGTGGTTCATGCTTCTCTTCCAGTCTTTTGGTATTACCATCTTACTTTGAGTATTGTGTCCAGTTATGGAGTCATCAGCATGAGAAGGACATTGAGCTGTTGGAGTGGGTCCAGAGGAGGGCCATGAAGATGATCAATGGGCTGGAGCAACTGCCTTTTTAAGGACGCCTGAGAGAGTTGGGGTTCAGTTTGGTGAAGAGAAGGCTCAGGGGGACCTCATAGTAACTTATACCTGAAGAGGGCCTACAGAAAGGGAGGGGTAGGACTTTTGAATAGGATATGTGATGGAAGGACTAGAAATAATGGATGTAAATTGGAAGGGGACAGATTCAGGCTACATATAAGAAAGAATTTCTTTAGGGTGAGGGTAGTGAAACACTGGAAGAAGTTGCCCAGAGAGGTTGTGGATGCCCCCTTATCTCTGGAGGTGTTTAAGGCCAGGCTGGACAAGGCACTGAGCAGCCTGATGGAGTGGGAGGTGTTCCTGCGTAATGCAGGGGGGTTGGAACTTGATGATCTTTAAGGTCCCTTCCAACCCAACCTATTCTATGATTCTATGATGTTGTCTTCCCTGTTGTCTGTGTTCACTTTTCTCCCTTTGCCTCTCCTTTCCAAGATGGACCATTTCAGAGGCTCCGTTCCAGCTGGAACAATGTTCATCTGAGCCCTGTGGTTTCTCAACCAGGCAGAAGCCAGGTCCAAGAGGACTTAGGGCTTTCCTCTAAGCCATTACCAAAGTGTTAATATTACCACCCAGAAACTCTTAGATCCACTTTTTGCTGCTGGATGCTCATTAGTCCTGTAACCTTCACTCCTTGGGGAAGCAATGGCTTCACACCAGCACAGCAGCTGGCTACCCCATTAAGTCCAGGTCCATTGCATTCTCTCCCCAGAGGAGAAGATGGAGGGCATCAACATCTTGCTCAGGCAGTTTAATGCATCATTTCATGGTGGCCACAAAAGCAGGGAATATGCAGAATCATTACTATTCCACAGAGAGGGGCACGAGGAAACAGAACCATATAAATATACACAAATAAATACATACATACTCAAAACCCCAAATCTCAAGTGTCCTAGAGTCTTGACATTCCTTTCAAGAGATTTATTTCATCCATAAAATTTCCTGCAAGCTGGTGTTCTTGTAAAGCTGTAGTACAGGCTGTCAAGTCCTTTCTACTTGATTAAGGGAAGGAAATCTGCCAATGTCATCTGAGGGCAGTCATTGCTGGAAGGCAGAACCTCATGAGCCCACCTGGCTTCCTCCAAGAGAAGTTTCTGGCATGGCTGATGGTGCAGTGACGTTCCTCCTGGCAATGGCACAACCTTTCAGGACATGAAGCTGGGACAGGGAAAGGAATGTTTCCTTCCTTGCCTTATCCCAAGAAGCCAATCCCATTTTGCCACCCCTAAGGAACTTAATAATTTTGAGTAGTTTTAAACCAGAGATCTAAATTTACTGGGGAGAAAAAAAAAAAAAAAGTAGGGAAAGACTTTCCTTAAGTGGGGAAATTGAGGCAGAAATTTGCACAGAGGAATAAGAAGCAATATGGAATCCTCACTTTTTGGCTTTGCAGACCAGAAAAACTGCACTAGGACACACACTGAATCGTTCATCTGCAGTCCATGCAAACCCCTCTGGGCTGCTCTCATTAAAATGGCTTTTTTTTTGGTGAAAGCTGGGCTTTGCTCTTTTGAACAGGTTAAGGCAGATTTTTTTTTTCTTCTGGCTTTGCCACACATTTCTGGTGTGATCTACTCCTGCTACAAGCACCCACACAGCCAAGAATGAAAAGTAATCAGTGCCAGTCATGTAGGCTTAGTTTCATGAGAGAGGAAAACCAAGTGGTAAGCAGAACAATACTCTGTGGTAGAAAAACCTTTTATGAAGAACTTCTCTTGCTCATGGTGGGATTTGACCCAGGAGAGTTGTTACCATGCTTCCAGCAAATCCAGCTTCCTGATGCTACAGGAGAAAGTATCAAAGCCTCAATCTGGTGTGATTTCTTCCTGACCTCAACCCTTGTGAGCTTATGCCTGAAGCATGGGAACTGATGGCCCATTGTGATTTTCTTTTCACTAGTGGAAGTGCAGATGGTAAAAAATAATTGACCACAACATGAGAGCTGTGTTGAAAGGCAAAGGTGAGCAGGGCTAAAATGTGCCAAATTCAATTACCTGGGACAGGAAGAACTATTGCTACAGGAAGAAAAGGTGAGTTGCTTATAAAAGCCATGGCTGGTGGTTTTCTGCTCTCTCTCCCTTCTTTCCTTTTGGGTTTCATTGCTTTCAGGTGGTGGAACCTGACTGATAGCTGCTGGGAAACCAACATGGGATACTCTGAGACACTTCAGGATGAAGCTGTCTAACATTTTTTTACTGTTGGGAGTGGACTGAGCTCTCTGTTGCAGATGTAGCCTCCAACTCAGGAAGTTCTCAGAGTGACTGTCTGCCCCAGACTGGCCTCAAATGCATAAGAAAAAAAAAATCACTGCACTTGTGTGGTGAATATGTCTCACCACTTCTTGTCTGATGGCTCTGTGGGATCTGACACAGCTCTTAGGAGCTAACACCCATTTCTAAGAAGTTGCTCTGGATTAACAAGAGTCATGATTTGCTCAAGGAACAGGGTGGGTGCAGGATGGAGACATGGCTAGAGAAGCTTTGAGGCTCTGTGCACAACACAGCACTTGGGCTTTGTGGCAACCAGCTTTACCTCCTCCCCTAGAACCTCAGAAGTGTGCTCTGAGACACAGAAATTCAGCAAAAGGAACCTCAGAAGACCTGAAATACAGCAGAAAAACCATCTTAGTGGTACAGGCTGCCCACTGCTCCCCAACTAGTTCTCTATGTGATGAATGTTAGAAGAGAAAAAAAGGCTGTTTTAGGAACTGACCAAGGAAATTAAGGAATTAGAGGGAAAAAAACCTCAGATAAGAAAACACACTCCATGCAGCTTCAGAGGATTATAAAATGTACTTTTAAAGCCAAAATCAGACATGGGCTGGTTCACTGCCATGCAGGATTTGTATGGCCCACTAACAGCGCCTGTAATCAATCCATCTCACCATAAAATTCATCCCAAATGCTGCAAAAGTACCTTGTGTCGTTCACTTGGAGTTCCCTTATCTGTCACTTCATTATTTCCCCTACTCACAGAGGAACAGGGTTCCCCTTCAAATCCATTAGCCATGTGGCGAGGGTGCCTGGGCTGTGTCTGCACTGTGGCATTTTTGCATGTATTGGCTGCTGATGAGGGACTGTATTTCTGTTTCTTCAGCTAGATGAACCATGCCTAGAATCAAATGCTCCATCAAAATCCTAAATTCACTCTCTGAACCATTAGGAAACTTCTTTCCTGGCCTTGTTGGTGGTGGCCTTGTTTCAACCCAAAAAAGCAGATTTTTGATCAAAACAAAGACAGCACTTATGCAACTTCAGCACTGTGGGGAGAATTCCTCAGCAAGTACCAGAAATCTTTTCCTTTTTTCTAATTCTGTTTTCATTTCAGATATGTCTTTCTCCTTCCTTCCTTCCCACTTCCCACAGGAGAGACTCCCAAGGTCTGCAGAGATGCAGCACGCTGGAAACCGCTGCTACCCTCCTGGTTACAAAACAATAACAATGAAAATAAAATAGAATAAACTCTGAAATGGATGTGGCTAACCAGCCGTTGAAACATGAGGTTGTGCTTGATTGAACCATGACAGGAAAAAGACCCCCAGCCACTGAGTGTGCTAAACAGCTCTGGATCCACCCTGCCTTCCTCGGTATCCTCCTCCCTGTCCCTCATCCTCATTCACAAAACACGACCCGCAGAACATTAGCCCTGGGGCTGTTTGTTTTCACTGGGGTTTTCTTTTGCTTGTAAAGCCCCAGCCCAGGGCGTTAAGAGGTTCTCTGCAGCTTTGTGGTTACTCCCCTCAGACCCATCTGGGGATGGAGCAATGCTTTTCCAGCCTGTGTGCACACACAGATGGCTACAGTCATCCCATTCCCATCCCATCAAGTTCCAACCTCCCTGTCATGGGCAGGGACACCTCCCACCACATCAGGCTGCTCAGTGCCTTGTCCAGCCTGGCCTTAAACACCTCCTGAGAGAGATGGGGTATCCACAACCTCTTTGGGCAACCTCTTCCACTGTTTCACTACCCTCACTCACCCTAAAGAATTTCTTTCTTCTATCTAGCCTGAATCTACCCTCCTTCTATTTACTTCCATTATTTTAGTCCTCCCATCACATATGCTGTTAAAAAGTCCTACCCCTGCCTTTCTGTAGGTCCCCTTCAGGTACTGAGAAGTTACTATGAAGTCCCCCCTGAGCCTTCTCTTCACCAAGCTGTACGAGACTCAGTGCAAGTCTTTCAGTGTCTGAGACCATCAGCCCCTTTCAGTGTTCATACAAGCACATTCCTACCAAGCCCATCTTTCCACACAAGTGCCTTCAACTCCCAGTGTGGCTTGCTTTGGGTATGGACCTCCAGTTATGCCCCCACCTTTGTACATATAATTGTCTACTGGGATAAAGACTATAGGAGCAGCTTCTCCCCATCTAGCCAAGATGGATTTCATTAGAGCCCTTCTGCTAGGCATGGGTCATGCAAGTCCCTCTGAATTATAAAAAAGAGATGTTTCAATGGACAGTAAGTGAAAGTGAATCAGATTTGGAGAAGAAAATGCATTCTTTGAGAGTGTAATAAAACATGCACTGACTAGGGATTTTGTTTAAAAGGTGAATTATTGTGCTTTGGGTTGGAAGACCCATGAATGCTTACTACAGCCTACAGGGCATTGCTTACATATCATTAACTTCAGAATTCCGAAAAAACAGTGTGTGCACGTGTGTAATCATGTAAATAATCAAAAGTATAACTGTGTATAGAATAGAGTTAAACACTTAAACATAGTCTAAGAAGTCCTTGGAACAATAGGTTGAACCAGATGGTGGTGCAGTCCCACAGGAGAGCCTAATGCAGTAATGCAGAACTTCTGGCAGAAGCAGCAGAGTTCTAAGAGAAGGATAAATCTCTTACATTTAGGCATGATGCCTAGGCATTAACTTCCCTTTCTGAAGTGAACAGCTCAAATAATATTTATTTTGTGAGGTAATCTTCTTGTTCCCTCTCACAAACCTAGGTCTAGCACTGCTATTGTTGTTACATTCTCCAGGACAAGCCTTCTCCATTGTGTTGTCCTCCTTTATTCAAAGGTCCCAGACCAGGCAGTGGCCTGTAAAAGCCCTAAAATCATCCACAGAATTTTCACTGTTTGGCCTTGTAGAAGCTGAAGATGTCTCTTTCCCCTGTACTATGGATTTTTTGACTTCTTCCTAAGCCATGTTGAGATCTTGCGAGAAGAAACTGAAGTTCCCTTCCAACCAGCTTCAGATGGTGGAATATCTCAGGATCCTCTCCTGCATCAAATCAGGCAGTCATATCTTTGCCTTTTATGCTTTTATTTTTAATCACTTGGACAAGGGGACAAGACCCTACCTTTCACTGTTGGGTGGCAATGAGGATGCACAATATATAGATGGTCTGGCTGTTTTCTACTTCATAATTCCTGAGATATTCAGAGGTACATGGATTTTATGAAAGTCTATTTTATGTCATCTCCTGAATAATCCACTCAAGGAATTTTGTCATTCAAATTAAAGATAACAACTAACATGTTGCACTTTAAAAATTTAAATAGATTTCAAATATTCTCTGAATGTTTCAAAATTTTAAAAATATTTCTCTGGATATTTGAAATTTTTACTAGAAATTTAGCTTTTCAATGGAAAAAAGTAAAACTATTTAAAACACTCTCCTTCAGAATAAATTATTGTACATTTTATTTCTCAGACTGAAATGACCTAGTAAGATGTTGAGTTTTCAAAGTACTCTGCAATTGTTTTTGTCAGAAGTCAAGGAAAATCTTGAATTCTGAAAACAGTGTTTGAATTAAAGCTATTCTTCATTACTTTCACCCAGGATATATAAAAAAAAATCTTTTGGAGTTCACCCACAAACTATTTGACTCTAAGTGCTGGCAGCAATCTAAGAAGAAATTTATTTGCCTTCATTGCAGCTAATGAAACTAGTGGGAAGCCATATAAAAAAATCTAAATTCAAGACTGTTAGTAACTTTCTCCCAAACTTGGAAGATCCCAGTGAAAAAACTGTTATGTACTGTCAATATAAAGAATCTCCAAGATCTTCATGGAAGAAAAGGGCCATTCCTGAAACCTCTTGGACATATCTATAGCCATGTTTTGGGATTTTCTGCTTGGTCTTGAAGGTTTTTAATGCCCTGCATCACACCAAGCTGCTGGTGGATCACAAAGCAGCAATAGACATAGTACAATGAAGGTGTTGCACGTACATTAAATTTGCTATGACTTCTTCCCAAAGAATTTTACTAAGAGCATCCTATAAGATAATTAGTAAAAGCAATAATAAAACATGTTTCAAGTTCTGGACAGTGTTTTAGACAAGGAGACATGTTTTCTAGTGATGGATGCCCCACCAAGCACAACCAAGGGGATGACTGGGATGTGGTATCACTGCAGCCTCACCATATTAATTTTCTAAGGACCACAATATTATTTTACTGGGTTCTAGTGATCCCTTGTGTGGACTTCCACTGACCAAAGTGAACTCTGTAAACTTCCCTTCTGGTGCAGCTCGGTGCTACAGTACATACTTGAGAAAATTAATGCCTTATTTTTCAGTCCACATCTACTGGGAGGTATTTTCAGCATTGGTGAAGTCTGGAAACACATGTGCCCTTTACAGACTCTCTGTGGCCCTGTTCAGCAGCCACAAAGCTGCTGAATTTCACATCACATTATTTGCAAACATGGAAAAAGGGTCTCCTGCCAACCTTCCCAGTGTTCACTGTAAAACACACTTGGTTTTCACTTCCAGCATCACAGCCTGCTGACAATTATCAACACCTCCACCACAAAGCAAAGGAATCCTTGTGTGAATGAGCATCAAGCCCCCAGGCTTTGTTAAACCCAATGGAGGAGCCCCTCCTGTCCTTCCAGACACAGCTTTGTCATAACTTTCCTCCCAGCAGCAAACTCTGCCTGGACTTGCTCCAGCCCCACAGAACCACACAAGACCCTTAGCTCATTCTTTATTGCTTGAAACACCTACATCTATTGCAGTTCCTTCACCAAAATTAATTGTAAGTTTCCACTTCTCAAATCCTTGGAACCTTCAGGCTGTCCCACACCTTTTCCCACTGCTGTATTGAAACATGCCATAAACTAAACACATCTATGCTGAAAGGTACTGGAGAAGTGAAAGTACCCAATGCAGTCAAACTCTGGGATGTCTTTTATTTTGCTTTTAAAGATTGCTTTGCCAGATTTGCTTAACCAGTAACTCCTCATGACCCCAGTACACATTCCCAGCATTTGAAAAGAAGGGACATGCCTCTCTGCACATGCTCCTGGTCATCTCCTTCTACCTGGGGCATTCCATGGCCACTGATGCCACCTTCTCTGGACCAAGTCTCCACACAGTGTCCTCAGGACTAACAGAAATAATGTTGGTGAGCTATTCCAGACAACAGAGGATCTGCCCCTTCTTTGAATTCTCTTGAAATTGCACATTGGAAGTACAAAGTGCCTTAAAAGAAAATCAAGGATTATGGGTTGAGCTTTGGAAGGAGCTGGTAGATAGGCCATAATTGATTTCATACCATCTAAGCAGCATTTTTTCACAGACAAGGTAGTAAAATTTAACAAGCTCTCTGTCTTCTGTCTGTCTCTGAATGCAAGTGTGATTCACAGTGCCTTCTGCACACTTCAGGTTTTGTTTAGGCTCTTGACATCCGCTTGCTCAAAAATAGCTTTGGCACAGGCTTCCCCAACAGCAAATCTCCTTACACTTAAGAAAACATGTTGTTTGTTGTTATGGTGCATTACAAGTATAATTCAGAAATATTCACATGGAAAAAAAAAAAAAGAGAATGATTTAGTCCTGGCATTCTGGCAGCCAGACTCTCTCTTCCCCTACATGTTTCCCCCCTTTTTCTTTTACTACCACAATATTTTTCTAAGCAGGTTTATCTTGATGGAAAAGCCTACACATAAAGAGCCTGCACGCTGCAGACATGCAAAAATAGTTGTTAAGTGAAGTATCTTGTTTAAGGTTTTTAGTTTTGGGTTTTTTTTTTTTTTCTTTAATCTCTGCACAAAAAGCACACAACAGCAAACAGGGCAAGTTAACATCAAGGAGTAAACCAAGAAAGGATGGAGAAACTCTGCAGTAATTTTCTTTTGACATTTATGCTTTAATAGATTCCAGAGCCTCATAATTTCTAAGGCAGCCTGAAATGGCCATTTGACAGATTTTCACCCCGATGAAAAAGTCATATACTTCAGAGAAAAAATGCAAAATAAAAACAAACAACCTTCCTCCCTTCTGCCCCCCACACACACAACAGAGTGAGTGCCCCTGAAGCATGAAAACTAAAGACTGAATTTACAAAATTCAACTCACAACCACTGACAGCTCTCCCTGGGCTATGGGCTTGTGAGGTGAAGAGGAAAAACCAGGCAGGAGCTTTGATCCTTTGCTCTTAATGGCATTAATTCCCTGCCTCCTTGTTGCTCAGTGCTCTGTAGTGCTGCCCATCCATGCAAAGACCTTCCCTGGTCCATACTGGACCTCAAATCAAGGTCCATTCCAAGACAAGCTGCAACAGGGGTAGGCAGCACTCGCAGAATTATCAAATTCCCACACTTTGAGCATAAACTTTGGTGCTTTGTGGGTGCATGCCAAGTCTCATCTTGCTTACCCACTCTGATGGATACCCATGCATTGCGGAGCTGTGGATTTCAGCTTGGCTTGAATAATTTCAACAAACAGGTATCATGATGTGTTGTACTTGAGGAAGTGGGATTAATCTTCAGCAGAGTAAGACTTAGTTGAGAGAAGGCAATAAAATGGTGGTGCATTAGTATTTATGTAGTTTTCATTGAGACAAAGGACCAAATTTAAGGAAATCTATAGGTTGTGGATGCACTCTCTCTGGAAGTGTTTAAGGCCAGGCTGGACAAGGCACTGAGCAGCCTGAGGTAGTGGGAGGTGTCCCTGCCTATTGCAGGGGGGTTGGAACTTGATGATCTTGAAGGTCCCTTCCAACCTGAACTATACTATGATTCTACAATCACGTTACCCTGCCTTGCTACCTGTGAAACCTCCTATCTCTGCAAATCAGCACTAATAAGTCCATAACAGAGCTCAACCCCAGAGCAAGGGAGCAAAGAGTTCTGAGCTCTCAGGCATTCAAGTCAAAATCCAGCTTCTTACTGCTCAAGGATCATCTCCATAGAAACAAAAAAATGATACCAACCCTCTCAAGGCAGGTCCAGTCTGCATCCCCATCCATCTCTGTCCCAGTGAATTGCTGACAGCCCGTCTGGTGACTTCAATGACTTCTTAATGAGCATAAATGTCCCCATTTTGGCTTTCCTTTGCTCTCCCTTATTCCTTACTCCCCTTGGCAGAGCAGCTCAGCAACAGGACACAGAGAAATTCAAAAGCACAACTGACTTTTAAGTCCTTCAGCACTGGCTGGCACTTGTGCCACTTGAAACCCCCTATGACAGAGCACCCTTCCTCTGCCCAATGACTTGTGATGATTTATTTGGATCTTAGGGAGGTATTTCATATTCATCCTGACTGTGTCACATCTGTACTCTGGATTAAGAGAGGCTTTCATTTTCCAGAGCTGTCAATCCGGTATTTTTCCATGCTCAATAAATTCACTTATTCTGCAAACAAAAAAAAATAACAAAGAAAGAAGATGACGTACTACAAGGCAATTTAGGCTTGAAATTTCTGGCTGCTTTTCCTTTCCTAGGGAGGGATCAAGACATACTGCTACAGCTTCATTCAGCAAGGTCTTATGGAAATCTCATTTTGATACTAAAATCATGTTTCCAAACGTATGTTTTGCTCATTGAAGAATTCACCCTCATTTATCTCTCCTATTAGACAGCAAAGGAACAATAAATTATTCCAGCCCTACAAGCAAATAGCCAGTGACAAAAAAAAATAGAAAGAAGCAGATTGTCCCTTATTTTTCACTTATCTGCCCAAACATTTTATCTTATTATGTAAAATATGTCTGGTTCAGCTTTGGATGGGGGCCTACCGTGGCTGCATCTCCATGGCAATAGCAATGAGAAGAACTGAACAGAACTGAACAGCCTCAAATCAGCCTTTTCTTATCCATTCCCTCATGTGGTGCGAGCTTCTTCTGCCACAAGACTTGATAACAGAGTGGCATAAGGTGATCCATTCTGCTTTCCCAAGTGTTTTCAAAGTCTTTCCTTTGGATGAAGCTGGTAATGAAGGATTCAAGTGAAACACCAGGAGGTACTTCAGAACTTTCATTAGAAACAACACTGGCATAACTAATATTAACTGAGGAATAAAAAAGCCTTCTCAAGTTGATGTGTTCTGGGTTTTTTTTTTCCCAGACAGAAAAAGAACCAAAGAACCATAGAATGCTTTGACCTTAAAGATCATCTGGTTCAAACTCCCCTGGCATGGGCAGGGACACCTCCACCAGACCAGGTTGCTCAGTGCCTCATCCAGCTTGGCCTTGGATATCTTCTCCAAGGATGGGGCTTCCACAACCTCTTGGCAACCTCTTCCAGTGTCTCACCACCCTCACAGCAAAGAACTTCTTTCCTCTGTCCAGCCTAAATCTCCCCTTTTCAAATTTGCATCCATCACTCCTAGTTGTCTTTCCCTGCTGGGCAAAATCCACACTTGGTGAGGAACTCATTCCCATCCTGTCTCCATCTCCATTCTGTCCCCATCCCTTCTGTCCCAGTGCAGAGACTTGCAGAAGATGGTGTGAGCACTACAGGAAGTAAAACTGTGCTTTTTTTGTTTTGCAAATATCTTTTCAGCAAGCATGAAGGATGCTCCTATGTAGGTGCCATGGATGACCTACCCTGAGTGAGGGTATGATGTGTGATTTGGCAGAGCAGATGAAAAAAGACACCAGCTAAAGGCAAATCAGGACAAGGGATTCTTAATGGAGACTGGCAAGTTCCAGGGACTCAATTTCTAGTGACATAACTTTAAGGAAATTCCACACTGGATATCATAAGATCACAGAAATGAAGGTTGGAAGCAATGCCTAAAGATCTTCAGTCCAATATTCCACTCTTGCTAACTCTTGTCAGGTCAGCCAATACTTTGTCTAGCCAAGTCTTGAAAGCCTCCAAGGAGAGAGACACCATGATGACTTGGCTAACCAAGAGTGCTTCCAGTGCTGCTCCACCCTCATCATGAATAAACTTTTCCTTCTGTCTAATTTAAACCTCCCAAGCTGCAATTTTTTATTGCTCACTGCTTCATCATGTGTCATTCCTTAGAGCTTCACACTGACATCTTTTATACCTACCCTTCAAATAGCTCAAGGAGGCTCTTCCATCACCCCTGTACCTCCTCCTCACCAGTATAAACCAGCTTGCATCTCTCACCCCTCTCCAAAAAACATGCTCAAAGCTCTTGAGTATCTTGGCTACAGAGACAGCTCTGAGCAGCTGGATGCTCAGAGCACCCAGACCTTGGGTGGTGCTTGGTATGGCCACAGGGACCTGCTCATCAACCTTCTTTCAACTTAGCTTATTTCATGTCCTATGTATTCTACTGCAGAGATGGGCTCTACTGCTTTATGAGTTATATCTTACATGGAATAGGCAATTCCCTTCATTATTTTTCAGCCCAGTCTTGCTTACTCTGAATATTCCTAAGGTTTGGAGGAAGAAAGCTGAGCAGACCTTCACCAGCCTTCACCCCAGCATACATAATTCACTCTGTGTCATCGTGGCTTCTTTTGCTCATCTAAGATAAGTATTGGTAAAATACACCTGTATTTAAGGCAAAGGTGTGAAACCCCTTGGCTTTTTTGCTTTGCTTTTTGTTCTGGTTTGGTTTTAGTTCACAACATCCTTTTGCTATCAAGCACATACCATGTATCACTCATGATGGCAGACAGAAGGTGCCACACCCAAACACACAGCTGACTCAGTGGCTTAGCACTGACCCAGAGGGTCATCACACTGAGCCAAGAGAGACAAGAAGGCCAACCAAATCCTTGCTTCAAGCAAGGGTTGCATCAAGAGGAGTGTGACCGGCAGGTCCAGAGAGGTGATTTTGCCCCTCTACTCGGCACTGGTGAGACCCCACCTGGAGTTACTGTGTCCAGTTCTGGAGCCCTCAACACAGGAAGGACATTGAGCTGTTGGAGCAGTTCCAGAGGAGGGCCACGAAGATGGTCAAAGGGCTGGAGCAACTGCCCTATGAAGACAGGCTGAAGGAGTTGGGGTTGTTCAGCCTGGAGAAGAGAAGGCTCAGGGGGGACCTCATAGTAATTTATCAATACCTGAGTGGGTCCTACAGAAAGGCAGGGGAAGGACTTTTTAATATGATATCGGATGGGAGGACTAGAAACAATGGATGTAAATTGGAAGAGGGTAGATTTAGACTTGACATAAGAAAGAAATTCTTTACAGTGAGGGTGGTGAAACACTGGAAGAGGTTGCCCAGAGAGGTTGTGGATGCTCCCTCTATGGAGGTGTTTAAGACCAGGCTGGACAAGGCACTGAACAGCCTGATGTAGTGGGAGGTGTCCCTGCCATAAGCAGGGAGGTTGGAACTCGATCTTTAAGGTCCCTTCCAACCCAAACTATTCTATGATTTCGATGATTAAGAGAAGGACAGACAGAATGGGCAGCCTGAGAGAGCTGAACCGAAAGCATCTCTGCTGCCCTCTGATTGCAAAGTGACCCTAAATGATGAAACACCAAATCCTGAGAAGGCTAACATGGCATGAGATGAAAATCAAGGCATTCATCTGGTTCAAAGCCTAATAAAATTAATGAGAAAATTCCTGTGTAATGCCAGGAATCAGGTCCCACCCTGTAGAAGGATGATTAGCCAGGACACCAAGCTGTCTCTGGGTCTGCTCCAAAGCCCACTGGAGTCAACAGAATTTCACTAACCAAAGTTAAGAGGCACTGGATTAGGGTTTTGCTGGCCTATCAATAGCACACTAGTGTAGTATCTTTTACATTAAACACGTCTGTGTTGGTTTGTTCCAAGCCCAAGACAGAGTGAACAAAATAACTTTACCCTTTAGAAAATGAACCCAAAGTCTCTCAGCCTGAGCTGGCTCTTTTTAAATTTTCTCTCTTACCAAAAAAACCCACAACCAGTGCTGTGGAATGGAATTTATTTGGAAGACAGTTGTTCAAAATCAACTTAATTATTCCTTCTTTCTTTACTTTATGAACACTTAAAAGCAATTCCAAGCAGTTTGGATTTCACTAGTGATTGAGAGGCAGTGGGAAGTGAGGACTCTCCTCTGCTGTATTGTTACACGGCAAATGTGATTTATTCTTTTACCATCATTTCTTATTTTAATGTAACAGTATTTTTCTTAGGGAGACATATTTTTCTTTTCATCAACAGATAATAAAGGGAAAACCACTGTGTTTAATGTGGTGTAGAATTGTTTGATTTAAACAATAGACTCTTTTCCTAGTCCTGCACTCAGAAAATATTCATTGGGAAAATGACAGTAGCTGAGTGAGTGGGTTAGGGAAGTCATAGCTGAACTGAAGATGAGTTGATTGCTTTTCCCATTGGCTAAAATCAAGTGTATAAAGTTGCTTTTGTTATGCTGCTTTCCCAGTCCCCATGTTTATCTTACACATGGTCCCACATTCAGAAACAAATGGGCTTTCATAACTAAAGCAATGAGAGGCTGACAGCGGAGCTGCCATAGCTGGCTGTGTGCATGCTCTTAACACAATTGGGGACCAGGGTGTGTTGGTTCAAAACCATTTCTGCTGGACAGACTTTCCTGGTGGTCATGTGCATACCACAGCTCAGAATATTGGTGGACAATGGTCCTTTTCAACTGCACACATGGTCTGCAGGGCTCCTCCAAAGCAGCAAACTTCAGTAGATGTTTCAGTATCTCACATACTTCTGTAGAGCATGACCTACCTACTAAAATTTGCATGACTCTGGACATTCCAGCTGTCAAATGAACCCCTCAAGCACAGCAACATGAAGCTGCTGAGATCCTCCTGATCACCAAGAACCAGGAGAGGCTGGTGGTGCAGGGGAGGTGAGTTTCTCCAGGACCAGTCACCCACATAAACCCTTCCTCAGTGTCGTAAGTGCATTGAAAACTGCCACCCCTCCCACATGGAGAGATGTGGGAGAAACCCAATGGCTGTTGCTGGTTGATCAAAGGCTCTCAGTAAGGCTGACTGAGTGCCCAGTGAAGTCAATGGAAAGCCCTCCCATAGACTTTAGTGGGCTGTGGATGAGAGGCTATATTCAGAGAGCATTATTATTCTAATTGATTTATATGAATGCCATGTGTGCTGAAACAATACAAAAAGAGCAGAGCATTCAAAAAATAAATAAATCTTAATTATAGTTTTTCCAAGGAACATGTCAAAAAATTCTGGTAATCTGAAAAAACTGCTGGTCCAGATGTCTGCTCTCTTCCTCCCCCCCTTCCCTTGTTTCAGCCTCACTTTATATGCTATTTAGGGTGCAACTCCAAGGAAATTATTGCATTATTCACAGTCTCTCCTCTCTCCACAAACATATCTTTTTTGCTTTACTTCCTTTTTTTTTCTCAGTGTTGTTCTTTTTTTTTTTTTCCTCTGAATCACTGGAATAATTTAATAAAAAGAGCAAAGAAGCCAGATGTTTCTGTTGTAAAGACAAGCTTTATACCTGTAAGTCATGGAGGGGGCTTAATAAACACAAAGTGCCTATTCTTTAAAATGTTCCAGAGTTTTGCATTCAATTTTCAGTCCCAAAGCTGCCAGAGCTCTTCAAAGATTGTGTTACTTTTCAACATCACAATGTTCCTATCAAAGCAGGAACTCATCAAATCCATTCAGTAACAAAGCTACTAATCCCAACCTTTTCTTCCAAGATGGTTTTTTTCTTTCCATGTAATTTCATAGCATCAGGATGTCCTGCCACAGTTTAAGAAAGCAAGCCAAAAATTCCATGGGATATAGCTTTTTCTAAGTATGCTTTTACCCCAGCTTGCCAGTTACCAAAAGATTAATTGATTTCTAGCCATTGAAAAAGAAAATAAAATTAAAAAAAGAAACGAGAAACAACACATAATTCTAAAAACAGTCACCTTCTTAGGGATCTGCAAAACTTTGCCAGACCAGCATATTCACAGAATAGCAAAAACACATGGAACTTCAGTATAATAAAGATGAATAAATAGAAGCTTCATGACAGATACTGTTGAATTGCTTGAACCTACCCCTGCCTTGCTGTCCAGCCAGTGGATACTAAGAATATTTTGCTGTCTGCACTGCCTTGGTTGTCCATCAAGCAATGAAAGGATCAAACAGCTGCTTCAAAAATTGTTCTACAACAATTATCTCTATTATCTGTATATCTGTATCATCGAATCATAGAATAGTTGGGGTTGGAAGGGACTCTCCAACTCTCCCTGCCATAGGCAGGGACACCTCCCACTCCATCAGGCTGCTCAGTGCCTTGTCCAGCCTGGCCTTAAACACCTCCAGGGACTGAGGGGGCATCCACAACCTCTCTGGGCAACCTCTTCCAGTGTCCCAACCACCCTCACTGTAAAGAATTTCTTTCTTAGATCTACCCTTCCAATTTACATTCATTATTTCTAGTCCTTCCATCACATATCCTATTAAAAAGTCCTACCCCTGCCTTTCTGTAGGACCCTTAAGGTATTGAGAAGTTACTCTGAGGTCCCCCTGAGCCTTCTCTTCACCAAGCTGGACAGCCCCAACTCCTTCAGCCTGTCTTCATAAGGCTCCAGCCCTTTGATCATCTTGGTGGCCTCCTCTGGACCTGCTCCAACAGCTCAATGTCCTTCTTATGTTGAGGACTCCAGAACTGGACACAATAGTCCAGGTGAGGCCTCACCAGAGCCAAGCAGAGGGGCAAAATCTCCTCTCTTGACCTGCTGGACACAATTCTCATGATGTCTCCTCTAGAGATATTCAAAACCCACCTGGATGCCTTCCTGTGTGACCTGATCTGGGTGCTCCTAGCCTGGCCTGGCTCTGCCCATTTTTCTGACCATTTTTTAGCATGTGCCCATCATCTCAGAAGTTGCTCAAGTAGAACACCTTTGGGGTGATGCCTGCCCTTCTCATTTCCAAACTCTTCAATGTATTTATGATGGATGCCGCTGCTTTATAAATTTGAATTTATAATTCATTCTCCTCCTATTTATCACACTCCTGTTGTCCAATCAAAGACCAGAACCAATACCAGATGACTTCAGTGACTAATCATAAATTAATAACTAATGAGAAGTTTGTTCAGGCAGTTTATAAATTAACCTGTGGCATGGCCTTTATTCCCATAAATTGTTCACTGAACAGTTAAAAGGGGACTTAATGTCATTAGAAAACTATTTTTTGTAATGAATAATTTGCCCAGCTTAAGACAACAGCTACATCTGGGCTTTTATTACATCAAATGCACTCAGAAAGCAGACATCCAAAACCACTTCATAATTTGCAATATGGCAGAGAGGAGTTAGTGGTTATCCACCCAAACAAAACAATTCCTTTTAGCAAAAGAGGCAGTTTATTAGAAAGGAGAATTTGGAGAGCTCTTAAGCATCAATAGCATGAATTAGTTTTATATCTCCTAAATACAAAGAGTGAAAAAAATATGATCATATCCTAAAAAAATTCAGACTTATCCAGCAAGGTTCAGAAAATGAAGTATTTGGTTTTTAAAGACACATCCCGGATATTTGAGGATTTTGTTAACTTAGACTGTCAACTCTAATGCTTGATTGTGGACAAGAAAAGTTTTGCAGGACCACTGCTTATCTGTAAATTTCAATATATTCTGAATTCTTTTTTGATGTACTTAAGGAAAAAAAAATCTTCAAGCATACTGTGATGGTTTTAAGTGGATCTGAACAATAAAAGAAGAATGTTTACTGCCTGCCTGGGAATCACACCATTGTGTCTTCAAAAGGAAAAAAACCACAAAACATTGGAGCAAAAAGCCCCAAGAAAATACTACCAGGAAGTGATAAATGCCTAGTATTTTGACTTGCTTGGCTACGAGGTGGGATTGAATACAGCAAGAAAAAAGTAAGTGGGGTCCAGTTGGAAAGAAATACTGAAATAACAGCAGAATGGCACTGAATGAGACAGAACTGAATCAGCTTTTCTAGACTTGATCTGAGAAATGCTGCATGGGATCTAAGACAAAAAGGCAGCAAATTTTCTAAGCAGAACTAGCAATAAATATTTAAAATTTAATATCCTGCATGTTGCTCATTTTTTAATACTAGGCATTATCGGTTCTAAGAAACCAGGGTAAATCACAGAATAGTTGGGGTT
>VZTY01012929.1:0-23633 GCA_013400935.1 Turnix velox | reverse complement strand
CCTGCACACCAGCATCTCGGGTCACAATGTGCACTTGCAAACCAGAAAACCAACTACATCATGGTCTGCATCAAGAAGTGTATCCAGGTAAAGGGAGGTCATTCTATTCCTCTACTCTGCTCTTGTAAGGTCCCACCTGGAATATGTTTTCAGTTTTAGAGTTCCCAGCTCAAGAAGGGTATAAACCTGTTGGTGTGGGTCCAGAGGAGAGCCATGAAGATGATAGCACCTCTCCTATGAATATAGGCTGAGAGAGTTATGGTTTTCTAGAGAAGAGAAGGTACCAGGGAGACCTTACAGCAGCCTACTAGCAGCTAAAGGAAACGTAGAGAAGAGACGTGGAAGGGCTCTTTATGAGGGAACTTGTAGTGACAGGATGAAAGGTAATGGTTTTAAGTGGAAAAAGAGGAGATTTAGGTTAAAAACTAGAAAGACATTCTTTACTGTGAGGGTGAGACATGGGAACAGGTGTCCAGAGAAGCTGTGGATGCTCCATCCTTGGAAGAGTTGAAAGCCAGGCTAGATGGAGATTTGAGAAACCTCGTCTAGAGGAAGGTGTCATTGCCCATGGGAGAGGGCTGGAAGTAAAGGATCTTTATACTCCCTTACATTTAAAACCATGCTGTGATTCTATGGCACAGTCCAGCCATATGCCTGTAGATACTTAAGATACTTAAGGTAAGGTTAGTAATCTCTGCTGTTACTCCACTAACTACAGAGGAGTAGTCATACCATAACTATAGACACAAGCTCCATTGTGCTTGTGGCATAAATTTTCCTAATTATTATTTCCTAGCCTCATTCTGGCAATGACAACAGCAAAAGCACTATTGAAAATGCCCTCCTGAAGGAAACCTTAAGTCTTCCAGCACTCCTATGCCCCATCTGCCTCTGTGGTAAATGATGCATGAGTAAATGAAATTATGCATGAGGTAATGCTGTAAATGAAAGCTGCATGAGTGGCTCAGGTGTCCTACTGGCCTCAGAGCTGTGTTGTGAGGTTTCAGCACTATGAGTAAACATTCTGAAAGGCATATAGGATATTCAGGGGTTGCAGTCACCATCACGCAACACTGAGCCACATACTGATAGGGGATACTTGCCTTAGCCTAGAGCCAGGGGGATCTGCTTGTCAGCAAAAGCTGCATGAGGAGAAAGAGAGGGGAGTGTCTTCCTCTATCCCATTATTTGGGGCTCCGTTTTCATCCTGCTGCAGCTCCTCAGACCTGGGCTGGGGCTGGCTAGATCTGAATCTGCCAGGCTAGTGCAGCACTGCTCCACAAACCAGCATTGGATGTGGACTCCACTTTCCATGTCCCTGGCATGAGAGGAGGGTTAGCAGAACAAGCAGAGCAGGGATGGGAATGCCACAAGACCGAGATAGTTTGAGCTATGATGGGGAAGGAGGGGAATGGCATGTTACCTGGGTTTAACTATGGATTGAGAGAAGTAAACTTGGTGAAAAACTTTCTGTCCTGAAGTGATATGGAAAATATATCATTTATTTGCACTGGCTGGCTTGCACTACCAGGTTGCACTAGAGTGCTACCCCTCACTCCCAAGAGGACAAGAAAGTGATGCAGAAGGACCTCACAGGAAGGGCTGTGATCCAGCCCACCATTGCTGGATCTTGACATTAATGGCAGGGTCCAACCCACTGTTGCCCACCCATCTCTCACAGCATCTCTTGGGCTGACCAAGAAGCCTGCATGAGAGGAGAAGAGCTGAGGAAATCTGGGCAAGCAGGGGCTTACATAGCCTGGGCAATGCAGTGTCATGCAGAGATATTTCACATACCTATATTTCTTCTGGCACCACAGCTTATATCTCTAGGTGGCACCCAACTAGGCCAGTTCAAGGTATTATTGACTTGAGAAAGGCGTAATTACCAGGTCAGCTTACTTCACACATGCCCCGCATCAGTGTTTCTAGCTTTATTTTTGAGGATCCCTGTACTTTTTTATATGGCACTGCAATAGTGACTGTAATTTACAATCCAGCAAAATCCAGGCTCAGTTTTCACAGTTATTTTATTATCTCTATTTTCCCTGTTCTGTTTGTTTGCTCATATAAACAGCAATGTGTGCGGACTTCTTTTTAAGTTTTTCATTTCTTCGAGGAACCATTTTCTATGCAATAAAATCGGCCAAGAAGCACTACCCTAAATTACAAAACATGCATAGCTCTTTTCAAAACTATTAAATATTCATGATGGTTTTTTTAAACTTAATTTATCAAACTTCTCAAGCAGACTCCAGTGGCATGGAATTTTGCTTAGAAAATAATAATTTAACAGCCAAGTAACTTCAGTTGAAGTAATAAAACTATGAATCCCACTATGAGCTTCCACAAAGAAAATACAAGCTCATTAATTGCATTAAAATTTGGATTTAAAAATATGCTCTTAGGCTATTTTAGTTCAGAAAGAACTAAATCTAAATTTTTTTTAATGTTTGAGTCATCAAAGCCTAACAACATGACCGAAGACTAATGACAGTAGTGCTTTAAGACAGGACCTCCTGTGGTGAAAGAGCAATTCCTCTCAGCAGAGCTTTCAAGGAGAGGAAGAAAAAAGCAACTTCATGAACACACACAAAAAAGAGCTGTTCACTGTTTAATGAGAATTTGGTCACTGAAGGCAGAGAACAGATCATCTTCTGGAGGCCAGTGGGCAACAGAGCCTAATCCAGAATGAGAATCTGGTCTCATTTACAGAGTGTGAAGCTGCCTAGCATTAAGTGCCCATTATCAGTAATACTAGCAAGAACTGAAGCAGGTCTACTTGCTCAGGGCAGAAGTGACTGATGGCATTTTTAACGTCTCCAGCAAGCCACACATACTGTCTGCCTGCAGCCTTTTGCAAATAGCTGTTACCAGTTAAGGAAAACAGCACTCCTCTGCAGAACGATGTACTCATGTGAGCTTGAATCCTTATATCCTTCAATTTTTCTCTCCCTCCATCTGATTTCACGCACTTTTGCAAGTACACTGATTAATTCTAGAGTCACAATTCAGCACATGCTGACTTCAGCTTTTCAAGGATGCTGAGAATTCATTGCTCCAGTGGGAGCAGTGGATGTCTCGTGTGTCACTGAATCATAAAAAGCACATCTGTGAAGAACCTTGAAAAGCCATTCAAGTTCATCCAGTAAATCCTGTGCAGGATCAACTACACAAAGATCAACCATACAAACTGGACCTGGAAAAGGTTCAATTTAATCAGTTCTTACAAGACTCCAGTGAGGGAGGAGCTTTCCATCACAACCTTCCTTTGCATTTAGAGCATTGCTAAGTAAACACCCTTATGCATCATCATTAGCTTCAGCCAGAGTTGTATATGCACTAGAAATACAGGCATTAAGGCAAGTAACTCAAGAGTGTTCACCATGTCCTCACTCTGTTCCTGCTAAAGATTTACTGTTCATCAGTAAATAAGATTCCCCACAGAAAAAGAACCCTTGGTACCATTCAACAGTACATAATTCTACTGTAATTAGAATTACAGTGGCAAAAATAGTAAAAAAGGTCTTCTTTTTTTACATTTATTTCATAGAATAACAGAATGTCAGGGATTGGAAGGGACCTGAAAAGACTGTGTAGTCCAATTTCTCTCCCTGATCAAAATTTAAAGTCTCTCAGTGGCGAAAGAAGGCCTGTAAGGACAAAGCAAAAAGCAGTGCACAGAAATGGTCTGGTTTAATAGAAAGAAAACATTCATTTTTGCTCTCACTCTGCCCCAGATGGCCTCAGTACCCTGAAGAGATTAGATTTATACCAGGATCTCAGAAATGGCAGAAACAAGGTAAAAATTAATCAAAGCACAGAGATTTACATGAGTTCAGCATGAATGGGTTGGGAAGGAATTCTGTAGGCACACATCCTTACCCCTCATGTCCTCTCTAGGGAGAGGATGTATTGGTCACAAAGTTGGCATTACCAAGGCCAGATCTACACAGTTTGAATAATGCTGGGCAGCATATTCTTAATAGTCTCAAAGGCACACAGGTGGGAATTCCTTTCTCAAGATCCCAAATAGATGTTATACTGCCCAATGGCTGTCATGTTGCAAAAAAACTACCAACATTAACATCCAACAGCCCTGAATCTATTACACTGAACGCTTGCCTATAATTCAGCTATCTCAAATTGCCTTATACAGTTTGGAAACACATCTAGTCAGATAATACAGTGCTTGGGTCAGATGCACCTTACCTTGCAGTCACCAGGGACTACATATCTTCATTCTCCAATTGAGTTGCTCTTGGATGTCTGGATTCCATTTTAAGGGGAGGCAGACATGCACTCAAAAAGGTCTTTCCAGTCCTCCCTTCAAATAATGTTTCAGCTATATTTATTTAACCTACACCCATACACTTGCACAAAAAAAGCTACAATGGGATATTTATAGCAGCAAATGATGGCTCTGGAGGTGATTGATGTTCAGCATCCTGGCTTTTTTTCCTGGTTCTGTTTTCAGTCAGTGAACTAAGAGCATTAACTAACAACACAAAGAATGTGCAGACAAATAGGAAAGGACTCGGTGGACCCGATATTATAAAGAGCTCATTAATGAGACAGTTCTGGCCTTTTGGCAATTCTCTCGGTCAATTCAGTGATGAGCAGAAGTGTGAAATACCAAAGGTAAAAGCTTGAGACAGTTAGCTTTTACATCATGACTCAAGAAGCCCTTATAACACACCATTGTAAGAACAAATATATGATACTCCATGGATTAACAAAAAAATTGCTGTGTGCCATTAGGGTGCCTCTGTCCAAAGCCCAGGTTTTTTACAGTGACCCAGTTGCTTAAATTAGACAACAAGCTCATCAGCTGTCCTTTTAATCATCTTTCTCATCGGAGATCACATGGGGGATCCTATCAGTGGTGCAGGTCTTAATCTATGAAAATAGATGTGAGAGAGCTGAGAGCTGTTCAGATGTCATCACTTTCAAGCTTTTGTGGCTCAAACAGAGATAAACCTGAACACCCCCTTACAAAGGTGTATGAATGTGGCATGGCTTACCTGCCTGGGACAGTAACTCCTGGTCCCAGCTCCAGCCACATACCTGGCTGTTCACAAAACACCAAGAAATTAACAGAAAAACCAATGAACATGGACTATCTATAGAAACAGGAAATTATTCCACTGGTGGTGAAACAGAGAAAAACATCTGTGGAAGTCCGAAACCTGATTTATTTGTAATATGTCAGTGACTACACTACAATGAAGTATTCCACTCAACAAAGTTCATGTGGGAAATTATGGCAAAAATAATTCCCTTTGATAAAAGGTACAGGGAAATAGTTCTTTTTCATCACTGCTGCTACCTGGAGAGCAAGAAGCATCAGAAAATGTAGCAAGAGCTTCACACTGCACATCCAAGTAAGAGAAAATGGGCATAAGTACAGCTCTGCTGAGAATGATGTTGTGATTAAAACAAGACAGGAAATGAGATGGTGGGGGACAGAACTATATAGACCATATAATTTTCAATTAATTAAAAAAAGTGTCTAGTTAATGTTCAGCATAGCCAATTAAACATTCTTGTCTTACTTTCTCGCCTTTTAAAATTACAATAATTTTAAATTAGGTGCCAATCAAGTTATTTTGAAACTGTCAAAATACTTCAATATTTCTAAAACATTAAGTTAGAAAATATTGAGATGAAATGTTTTCCTACATATTTTCCTCAAATACCTTTAGTCTTCATGTTTGACCTAATTTATCAAATACTATCAATGCTGCTCTTCCAGCAAATTACTGTTTAGCACCAAAATTCCTCCCTGCTATACCTCTCTCCCTCTAAGACACCACCGCTTCTGCTTCCTGCTGTTGTTCCTTTTTTGCCTGGACTGAACCTCCTTCACCTGTCTCTCCACCAAGCTTTTAAGCATTTCCCTTTCAAGATCTGTATCAAATAGATAACACAGAAGCAAAGATCCCCATTATGCTGCCACTGCCCAGTGCCTGGACAGCTGGCTGTAGGGGTCTAGCGTCATCACACACACACCATCTCTTCTGCAAGAAATGCTTCACCTCACCAGGGAAGGAAACTAAGTTGCTTATACATTCAGTTGCTTTATACATTTTCTGGCTTCTGTCTCTAGCCTCAAACAGCTAAACCAGCTTTCTTAATCAGCTGGATCCCAGAGGCAATACCCTCCTAAATAGCATCCTGAGCATTGCTGTGAATCATTTACCAGGAGCGGCCTTCCCTGAACTATTCCTCATTCCTTCCACTAGCATTCCTTACAGCCCAGTAATAACAAGCCCAAACCATTCATATGATAAAACCTGCCTTACACCAATTATAGCTATGCCAAATACAGTACACAGGAGATATTCCAGAATAGCCACTGGGGATATCTGGGGGAGATATACTCACTTCCTTGTGAGTATATGGACTACCTTCCTGCCAGGTGATTCCATATCATCAGGATTTTTCCCCCTAAACGGACTACTCTGACTCCCCAATAACCAGTAGGTCTATGACAAAATACTGCAAGGACACCTGCTTCCCCATCTCCAGGTGGTGACTTTACACATGCCTTGAGACTAGACTCCTCCTAGGCTTTTGCAAGCAACCCAGTACAGAGAGAAATGCTGTGCCATTTGGCCCTGTTCTCCCATCTCCAGAGTTGAGCACAGCTAGCCATGAAAAGGCTGGTTAGCAGCTGTGCTGTCCTCCATAGAAAGGGGGCTTGGAGGAACCTGATAATGATCTCTGTTTTTCTTTCAAAGGCTGACAGAGCTCAGCTTAAATGCAGTCAGCTTTCTCACTCCCACTTTTTCATCTGTAGGACTCTTGGAAAACTGGACTGCTCTCATAGCAGGGAGCAATTCCCTCACTTCTAGTCTAGATTTATTTAGTTTGTGTGTAACTGTTGCTTTTGTGAGAACACCAGCCTTTAGCCTAAACATTTCTTTTCCCTCCTTGGTGCTTTTTCCCCTGTGATATTTATAGACAGTAATCACATAGCCTCTCAGGCTTCATTGTGCTAGGATAAACAAGGCAAGCCCTCTTGATGTCTTCAGCAATTTACTTCCTCTTTATCCTAGTTAGCAGTCTCTCTCTGTATCTGCTCCAATTGTTATCTACTCCTCCGAACCTGATAACCAAAATCATGTCCTACCTGTGACTTGGAAGAAATAAACCCATTTTTCCGTACCCACTGGAAATGTCCCAATGCTTACTTACCAAGAGGATATGTCTTTTTCCCAAATGCTTATCACAGAGGGCGCAGCTTTAGCTTGCCGTGAGCAACATGTTCCACCATCTGCCGTGCCCAGCATTCACAGCTGCTGAGATATCACATCACCAGATCATGATCCCATCATTAAGGCCTTGCGTTTTATACCACTGAATTCCAACTTGTTTCTAAATATGGAAGCCATCTTGTTCTTGCTGTATGTTACCCCTCAGCCTTCCTCTGTTATGATGATAGCCTCTTAATTTGTATTAGAACTGTGATCAAACTCCATCAATAGTCTCCTACACACAAATCAAAGGTCATTCATGGAAATATTAACGATGACCAGGCTTTTTCAGAAACATCACCATTACAGTCTTTTCAGTCTGGTACTTACAACTAGTCTTCATTTCTGATTCACAAATTTCATTTCAGTTAATAATACCCAACTTAACACTTTACCAACTATATTACTGAAATCCAAATACTTTCCCGTAACATTTCCACAGAATTAGTTACATAAACAAGTCAAGAGCATTTGACACCAGCCACCCACCTTCATCAAAACCTCATCAACATTTATCCTATTTTCCATTAACCTCTGTGTATCTTTAATAATAATTTCTCTCCAGTTAAGCTGTTCAGTCTTGCCTTCTGTAAACTTGGGGGCTACGCTCAGATCACTTCCCTGCCATTTTCAGATAAGGTTTTATGTTTGCTGCTTTCCATGCTAAGTCACTGCTCTCTTGTATCTGCTTTAGTGTATGCAATGCTCATGCAAGTCCTCCATACATTCTGCTATGGAGATTACATAGATCACACTCTGCTCTGCTTGAATGTATTCCCTTCTTATAACTTTTATGAAGTATCTTTCCACTCTGCAAAGTAATCCACTATGGGGAATAAAACTTGCTGGTTTCACTCTGGTAGATATTTTTACTGGACTTTGAGACATCCTTTTTAACATTCAATACTGGCAGATTTTGTAAACAGTTGCTAGTTGGAAAATTTTCTTTTAAATCAATCTTATAGCCAACAGACTTGAAATGTCTAGGTGATGCCATCAACGACAACAGAACATGACTGACAGAAAAATTCCAATCAGTCATAAAGCTGAGTCACGAACTTCCACAATGCATAGTCTCAAATCACTAGCTCAATCATCTTGCTATATCTACTGTCTTCCATCTTGCTGTCCACCTTGACTTCAAAGCTTTTAAAGAAGGCAGTCAGAGAACCATAGAATTATTTAAGTTGAAAAAGACCTGAAAGAACATTGAGCTGAACTGTCAACCTGGCACTTCAACTGCTTTAGCATGTCTCTAAGCACCACATCTAAATGTCTTCTAAATACACCCAATTATGGCAACTCAACAACTTCTCCAGGCAGCCTGTTCCAACACCCTGTTGCCCAGGAGAAGAGATTAAAACCAATAGCTGAGCCATTTCACTTTTGGCCAAAATAATGCGGTGGAACTTCCTCAGAGAAAAATTAAAAACAGATTGTAGCTTACTTCTCCTACAAAAAAGTAAAGATCCTTGAGATGTACCACAGAATCACTTAAACAATATAGGATCTCCCTGAAGAACTCTGTCCTACAGTTTTTACTACCATGCACACCAGCTGAATTATTATCATTACTAATACTGCTACTTTGCTTGGCCAGTGGATTTTATCCTGTACCTAATGGGTAAAACTATAGTCACATGCAAATCCGAAGTGGACATTAGGAATTAGCAAGAAAGCATGATATTGAGTACAGGCTGTCATTTGATCAGTAATGATACAGGGAGGAAAGTAAAGGCTAAGTACTTCAGTGCTAGGCACCCACCGTAGTATTAAATAGATCTGGCTCAAACCCAGTAACTGTTGTTCTGTGGGAAACTACAGCATTTCAAAATGTGATTTTGCTTTGAATTAGAAAGCCAATACAAAATGCTGGTATTTCCAGCAAATTAAGTTCAAGACCTATTGCTGAATACAAAAAATTAAAAGCTAGGAATACTGAAACATCATTGAATATTGCAATTAACATTGTAACATAAGTATACATAAGGATGAGAAAGAATTAACAGAAGCAAAAAGTTGAAATGTTTTGACATAAACTATTTTGCTAAAATAGACCTTTCCCTGGAGAAAAAAACTGAAAGATGCACTCCTAAAAAAACCAGCAGACACTAAGATATTTGCAGTTTTCAATAAAAAGCTTCCCCAATGGGAAAAAGAACAAACGTAATCTTTTATCTTTTATAATCTCTGGGTTGAACAATTTACACAAATATGCACTTGCTGCCATGTCAAACAGAACTAACACCTATAAACCAAACATTTTTTAAAAGGAAATAAGATATTAACCAATATTCTACTGATGTGATCTCAAATTAGCTTTAAAAACAAAAATGTTTTGTGATATGGAGGACTCTTACTGGTTCAAATCAGCACTAAAAATAGGCAGATACTGTGAGAAGTCTCATGTTTCCAGTAATACTGGTACCTTCTGAACCTTCATGTTGTATTTAATGAGAACTTCACAATGAAGAACTAGGATTTCTACACTGTAAACAAAACAAACCTGATCACAGACCATCAGGGAAAAGCTGGACTAAAAAGAATGCATTATATAGCTTGCAAAAATATAGCAATTGCAGAGAACACATCAACAATAAACTACAGTCCTCCTAGAGCAAAGACATGCCTTAAGAAAGAGACTATAAACTAGTTCAAGCTCGAAGGGATCATTAAAGGTCCTCTAGTCCAGCCACTGCTGCAAAGAGCCGGGACATCTTCAAAAAAACCAGGTTGCTCAGAGACTCATCCAACCTGACCTTGAATGTTTCCATGGATAGGGCATCTACTACCTATCTTGGCAACCTGTGCCAGTGCATCCTCAGTGCATGTAATTTCTTTCTTATATATAGACTAAATCTTACCTCTTTTAGTGAAAAAAAATTACCCCTTCTCCTTTTGAAATAGTCCCTGCAAAAGTTTTGTCCTGTATTTCTCATGAGCTCTCTCTAAGTCCTGGACGTTCACCACAAGGTCTCCCTGGACTGAACAAACTCAAATGTCCTCACAGAAGAAGTGCTTCATCCCTCTGATCATTTCTGTGTCCCTCCTCTGTACCTGGTCAAACAAGTCCATGTCTTTCCAGTGCTAAGGATTCCAGGTGAGGTCTCACCAGAGCAGAGGGGCAGAGTCACCTTCTTTGACTTGCTGGCTATGCTTCTTTTGATGCAGCCCAGCATAGGTTTGGCTTTCTCAGCTGCAAGTGCACACTGCCCTGAACTTTTCATACACCAGCACACCCAAGTCATTCTCACTGGGGTTACTCTCAATAGTTTCATCCCCCAGACAGTTGGAGGTTGCCTCGACTCAGGTGCAGAACCTTGTACTTGGCCTTGTAGAGCCTCATGGGGTTTGCACAGGCCCCTTTCTCAACCTTATCAATCTCACTGAGGATAGAACTTTGACCCTCATGTGTATCAACTGCACCATTCAGTTTGGTGCCAACAGCAAATTTGTTGAGTGTCTCAATTTCTTTGTCACTGATGAAAGTGTTAAACAGTACTGGTCTTAATATGGGAACACTGATCTCCATCTTCACACTGAGCTTTTGGACTACTCTCTGAATTCCACCATCCAAAGAATTCCTAACAGTTGAGCCACTGAATCCATATCGCTCCAATTTAGAAAAAAGGACGTTCAGGAGGACTGCGTCAAAGGACTTCCAGAAGTCCCGACAGAAAAAATCCATAGTTTTTCCCATGTCAACTGAGGTAGTCCATCAGAAACAGCCACTAGGGTGGTCGAGGGTGCCCTTGGTGAAGCTCTGCTGGCTGTCTGAAATCACCTTCCTGTTCTCCATGTACCTTATCACAGCTTTTAGGAGGATCTTTAGGACAATGCTTTTCCCAAGCAGATACGATACTGACATCTTGATAGTGTTCCTTTCTCCCCTTTTGCAAAATGATTGCAATGTTTTCCTTCTTCCAGTCAGTGAGGACTTCACCTGACTGCCATGACTTTTCAAATGTCATGGACAGTGACTTAGCAACTACATTAGCCAATTCCCCTAGGAATCCATAGACTTCTGTATCTTCAGATCACAAATCTGGTCTTTTCTTACAGTGGGAGAAAATTTGCTTCCCCACTTCCTGCCTTGTAATTCATCCACTTGAGAGATTTCGGTCTTGGATTTCCAACAGAGGCCATTCCCTCCTCTTTCAATGTGACAAAGAGTCCTGCTGGACCACTCTGCTCCACTGGCACAAAGAAACATAGACCGGTCATAGACTGAATATGAGAATCCCTGTGGTGGCTCACAGTCCTCTTGTGGGATATGGACCAAGCTGCACATTCACCATAGAGCAGCTAGTCTCCTTCCTCCTATAGACCCCTCACACCAGACTACTGTCGTAGTCTGTTTCTGCTAAGCACCTGCCTCACATCAAGTATCAAAGAATGGCTAGAGAGACCTTGCACCCCTCCACCCAAAAGTGCCTCAGGGGGAAATCTGCTAGACAACACAGCCTCTGTCTGTATAACCAGTGCACTAGTATATTGTGCATTGGCAGACATGTTCTTTAAGAGCTTATATGACTTCACAAGCATGGAGAAAAATATACACCACTTTAAACACAGTAACAAAAAAGCAGATGTGAGTCTGCATCTCAGAAGAGAATGCCCTGAGAAGAACTTCATTGCTAATACAATTGATGCTGCCTGTAAGCAGGGGAGAAACCCTGAAGGTTACAGAAAAGAAATAACTGAGTAACTGAGCCTCGTGGTCAGTCCATCCAATGCGTTATTTCCCATTACTACAGAATAAAGGAAAGTCCTGCCTGAGCTGGAATTTTTTTTTCCAAGTAACAGTTCATCTATAACTCTTGTGAGAAACAGCTTGAAAAGAAAAACACAGATTTTCATCATATGAATTACTACTTCCACGAATGTTCCTCCAACTGTAGAGCTCAAAGGAGAAAGCCTTCAACCAAGAGAAACGCATCAGTTGGATTTATGTCTCATCTGTTCTAGTGCACCCAGACAGTAATAGCCCTAAAATGCTGTCTGATGGAGAGAGGCAACCAGGAGCGAATGTCACCAGGAGAGACAGACCATTATCAGCCTCTCAACTGAGATTAGCAACAGGCCCAGAAGAACTTACTGTGCTGGGTGTAAGCATGGGGTGAGAGACAGCTCTTATTTCCAGTGCCGCAGTGATGACCTTACTCACCACTCTCAGCTGAGTCCTGTCCTTTACATTCTATGCAAGGATGCTTAACAGATGGACTGAACTGGGTGCAGACACTTGCCATGCCACATGCTCATACTTTCAGAGAAACAGCACCAGCCTTAGATAACACTCACGTACATTGATGACCTTCCAGCAATGAGCTTCAGGACTGTCTGGCTTGCATTTGATGACAGCCCTAAAGAGTCTATCTGGATACAATACACCCTTTCCTTATTTTCTCCCAGAAGCAACTTTGAAGGCTGATGATAATGTTCTGGTTTCAGATTTAATTATTTCATTTTAACTGTCCAAGTCCTAATCATCTCTGCACACACAGCTGAAGTAGAAATGAAATCTGCTGGGCTGACTGCTTCTTACAGCACAGAGGAAGAAATAAAAACAAAGGAGAAAGACTGTAAATTGGAGGAGAGAGGGTGCAAAAGGCACCTGAAGAAAGGATGCATCTACAGCATCAGGGGGAAAGCTGCTGCTCCTGACACAGGGATGGCCAAATCCATCAGTTCACAGCTTAAAAATTGTGCCTACAGATCTACTAAATCATATCGTCCTGAAGTTAATGGTTTGCTGCATGCAAGTGCTAATACTGCACAAAGACATGAATATCATCATGCCTGTTGAGTCTGCATTTACTAGAATTTGTTTTAAATTACTTTGTTTAAAAGAAAGTTACTAATAGCTTAAAAGCCACCTTGAGAATAAATCTGTAAAAAAAACCAACTTGTTTAAGTCTCTGTTCTAAGTTTTCACCTTATAAATGAATGGGAGAAGGACCACTCCTTCAATGAATGTCCCTTTCACAACGAGGTTAAAGCAGATAGGCATACTCAGGCCTCAAATCACCAAATGCATTTTCCCCAAGGTCAGCACTCATTAGCATCTATTAGCCACAGCTTTTCCTTAGCTACCTCAGTAATGCCAGAAAGATCAAAGAAAACCCAACTTATTTAATGAGCCATTTGCAATTTTACTGCAGCAGCCATGCAGATTGAAGCATGAAATATTTGAGCCAAGTAGATGCTAGTGACAGCTTACTGTCAAGCATGCAGTAGGGCTGAGGGAATGAGCATTTCCTATTTGTGATGAAAAACAATTCCTTCTTTACATACCTGCAAGGTCAGACTCTACTCAGACTGTGATGATGGGGTCACAAAGTATATTTACAGTCACACAGTGTATACTGTAAGCACAAGTAGGCATTTTTGTGCAAAACATGACAAAGGTAAGAAGCAGACCAAAAAGAGGAAAAGACTGTGTCACACTCCCACCAAGTTCGCTACCCCAAAGAAACACCCCAAAGCTAAGCCAGTGATAAAGCTGGTGACTGCAGAGCTGGTGATCATCATCCTAACCTCTTGCCTAGAATAACAGGTATGTAGGTAAATACTTTTCCCTAACAAAATTATTAAAAATCCTGTGTTCCTGTATTTTGCAGCATTTTCATATTATTTCTCTCTCATGACCAAAGCTGTCAGACACAACCACTCAGCACTTACCAAAGGAACACAATACTAAAATTCTTGTGCAGACAGATGATGAAATGTCACTGAATTTCCTGTCCGCAAAATTAGCCTCAACATACACAGCCCACTAGGGATTTTATTCTGCAGGCCTTATAACATAGCAGGTAGATGCTTCCAATGAAACCACGGTCTCCCTTGTGCTGCTCGGCATGTAAACATGTAAACATCTTGTGTGGAAATACTGAGGAAGTAATGAAGCACAGTTTGAAGAGGAATAGAAGTACTAAGGATATGGTTGGATTGCTTGGAGTACTTTCGAATTCCAAAGTAATATACCAGAATGATAGTTTCTACCTTCTGGGACCACGAAAAAATTAAAAACTAAAAACATCCAAAAGAATATGGTTGCCTCCAAAGTCAAATGCACTGAGGGACATTTGTGCTCATGCCATACATGTTAGTCAGGGACCACATCTACACTTGTCTTTTGGCAGTCAAAAGCTCACACACTGCCTATCCTATTGTGGGGTTGCTGAGCCCCAAATCCAAACCAAGTCATCATATCCTGCTGCTCTCCTGCAGCACGTAATCAAGAGAGACATCAAGGTCATAAGAAAGAAGGATGGTTCAACAATTAGCAAAACACAGTTGTTAAGGTTGTTTATCTTGTTGTTTTTCACATACAATACTTTAAGAATGGCATCAGTCAGTACCAACCTTAAAAATTCAGCTGGCTGAGATATGGCTTGGAGAAAGAGCACATCCTCAGAAATTGACTGAAAAATTCTACTTCTTGCAACTTCAAGGATTATTTTCCATATAATATCCACCTACTCAAGTTAAACTTGACCCTTCTTAGTTTATGATTGCACCCAGAGCTGGCTTTTCTCCAGACAGTTCCTGTGGCCTACTTACTACCCTGTCTCAGCTAACAAAGTGGCTGCTTTGCCTCCACTTCAAAGGATTGTTCTCATCCAGGATTTTTATTTTATTTGTATTGGCTGCCAAGGTGGAAGCTTTAGCATGGCAGGCAAGCATATAGTCATATGTGAGTTACAGGGCACATTATCCTGCTAACTTAAGGGAGGTTGGATTAGATGACCTTTGAAGGTCCCTTCCAACTCAATACATTATATGATTCTTTGATTTTACCAACTTCAATCGTAGAAGCCTTAAACTTTTTTTTTTCTTTTAACCAGGGTTACCATAGAATCATAGAATAGTTTGGGTTGGAAGGGACCTTAAAGATCATCGGGACCTTAAAGATCATCGAGTTCCAACCCCCCTGCCACAGGCAGGGACACCTCCCACTACCATGGGCCTCTGCTGTGGGGAACACGCTGAAGAAAAGCATTAATGACATTTATGAAATATCTGTCACCTCAGCAGACTGTTCTACTGGCACACACACGAACCAATGCAAATAGAAGCAATGAAGAAGCAATAAACCAGCTACTTTGGCTATGAAGGAAAATTTCATCATGGAGTCATTTGGGTTGGAAGGTACCTTTAAGTTCATCTAGTTCCAACCTTGCTTTCATGGGCAGGTTCACCTCCCACTAGACCAAGATGCTCAATGTCTCATCCAGCCTGGTCTTAAACACTTGCAAGGAGGGGCATAATATACTTTCACATGAGATATAAAGCAACTGAAAGTAGCATGGGTTGCTACATGGTGTCTGCAGGAAGTTTTTCTGATCTGTAGCTGGGAGAAACCAGCTTCTCTCTGTAAGGTGGCCCACTGCTCTTTCCAATCAAAAATAACCTTCAAGTCATAAACATCTTCAGAGATCAAAATTTGGTATGTCGTACTGGATTTGAAAGGATCCAAGTTTAACTTTATTTTCAGAATTAAGTCAAAATATAAATAAAACCTGCAATTATAGATAGGGCTAAAAATAATAAAAGAAGCAATTTTGGATTTGACTTGAAAATTCCAAAGGAGCATTTCTTAAATGTAGCATTTTATGTAGGGGTAAAAAAGTTAACAGAACTCTTCAAAAAACAAAAAATTCAAACCTATTCCACATTCACATTCCGAACCTTCAAAACTTGGTATTAGGGGAAAATCCTGCTCAAGGATTGTTACAAACACCCAAATCTTCCAAAAGCAGGATACTGCATTAGTAATGCAAAGCATTTATTAGTAAGGAGAAAATAGTATAAAATATATAAATCTATGCAGCAATTGTCAACAAAAGCACATATATTATCTACCTGGACATAATAATGAGATTTGATCCTTGTATTTATTTTGAAAAGGACAGAATAACCTTTTTATAAAAGATAATGAAATGGTTTAAAGTAGCACATACAGTGCAACTGCAATACGTGTCCTTTTGTATGGATTATCAAAACATGTATGTTATCAAAACATTTATACAGCAAGACTGAAAATAATTCTGTTATTCCAATAATTGTGCTGCATCCTATCTGTTTATTTTTGCCCAGGATCATCATCAAATGAGTAGTTCTTAGCACATTTGATATTTACTTTTGAAACAATTAACTCAAAATACAAATTAAGTTTATATGTAGATTAGCATACATTACAAGACTGTGACTTCCTGCAGAGAATTTTTATAGTAAAATGAACATTCAAAATGAGATCCCACACTTGGAAGACTAAATACTGTCTATGGAATAACTGTAAAGGTCAATTTCTTTTGAATGGTTAAAAGAGTCATACAAAGAACAAAAAAAGTTTTCATGCAACAGATGTGATTACACACTTGTGGCTCATGTGAAAAATCTCAGTTGCAATTTGGAAAGAAAACATTTCCAGGTATTCCAGCCCAGTAATTTCTGACATTACAAGTTAGCTATAATCTCAAAATTTCATTCATACAAAAGCACAGAATGATTTGGATTGGAGGCCTTAAAGATCATCTAGTTCCAAATGCCCTGCCATGGGCAGGGACACCTCCCCCATGACTAAGTTGCTCAAAGCCCCATCCAGCCCGGCCGTGGACACTTCCAGGGATGGAGCATCCACAACCTCTCTGGGCAAGCTGTTCCAGTATCTCACCACCTTCACAGTTAAGAATTTATTCCTGACATTTAATCTAAATCTTTCAGTTTGAAATTGTAGCTCAAGTCACGCCCTGGAGAGACCATATCTGGAATACTGTGTCCAGTTCTGAGGCCATCTGTTCAATGACAAGGAACTGCTTGAGAGTCCAGTGCAGAGCCACAAAGATGATGAGAGCACTGGGAATCTCTCTTATGAAGAAAGGCTGAGGGAGATGTGTCTTTAGCTTGGAAAGAGGGGACTGAAGGGTCACCTCATTAATGTTTATAAATATGCAAAGGATGAGTGTCAGGAGGATGGAGCCAGGCTCTTCTCAGTGATATCCACTGAAAGGACAAGGGGCAACAGATACAAGCTGGAACATAGGGAATATGAAACAAAAAAACATTCTTACGGTGAAGGTGACAGAATACTGGCTGCACAGAGAGGTTGTGGGGTCTCTTTCTCTGGACAGATTCAAAACACACCTGGATGCATTCTTGTGTGCCCAGATCTAGGTGTTCCTGCTCCAGAAGGATTGGACTAGATGATCTTTTGAGGTCCTTTCCAATCCCTGACATTCTGTGACTCTGTGTGATTCATTCAGACCTCAGACAAACATACCCAGATTCTATCTTTTTATATTTACAATCAGCTTCAAGGAATCTCATTACAAGCCAGATAATAAGAAAACACTTTGTAATGGCAGGTTTTAAGAAGAAACTGGCAATTTTTTGATTGTTCTACTTAAAGTTCCAAGCAATACTTTCTCTAAAGAACTCAAGTTCCAGAGAATTTCTGAACAAGATGAGTGCTTACCAGTAAAATCTGTTAAAATACCAATATTTCAGTACAGAGAAGTGCTCTTCTAACCTAGCAGAAAGGGAGATCCCAAGCTCAATGGAGCATATATAAATATACATGGAGGATATACAAACAGCTGCGAGTGCAGTCACACAAGCACTTCTGAGTCATAAAAATCACGGCTCATAAAAATCTTCTGCGTCAGTGTTCAATTGTTTCAGGTAAAGTTTTCCCATTTTTTCAAGTTAACAGTAACTCGGGAAAGCTGCCACAAAAAAGGCTCAACCCTTCTCAAAAATGAGGCATGCTTTCTTAGCAGGTTGCAGCATCACATTTATCTCACAGAAAGGGAGAGTGTTCCAAATAGACCTTCCTGTCAGAAGAGTATCCACGCCGAGGGAAGAACATTAACAGGTCACTCATCTCCACTATATATATATATACATGCACACTTCATGCATATATATATATAATACTCTGCAACCTTTTTAATAAGAGAGAAAAAATAGCTCCTCTGTCGTGGCATCAAATTTCAGGTTTCCTATCAAGCTGTCATGAACACAGTAATACATATATGCACTTAAGCTGAAAATTGGCTGTGATTCATCAAAGTCAGAATGGTATAAATAATCCATGTCTTGCACAGATGAGTTTTTTTGTAATGTAACAACTAATGGCCTGTCAACACAATATTCCATGTACAGAACATCCACAACAGTCAGCAGACTCTTTCCTGTATGATGGATGATGGCCTGTTAGGTGGAAAATGTGATAGAATGTGTGGTGATATGCAGAGATGCCATGGTTTCCACTGGCCTGGCCACTAAACAAATGACAGATGGTCTCTTCAATCTCTCTCATTTGAGAAAAAGGAAAATGAGTAACAAAGACAGACATTTATGGGCTGAAATGAATTAAACCAATGAAATATTAATAACAAAAAGACAGTAAGAAGAAAATAATGAAATATATACAATATACACAAAACCAGCACAGAAGTCACAGGCTGACAATCATTTCACTGGAATTCAATAATAAGTTCCAGATGGACTCAGTGGTGAGTGGGAACTGGATTCCTGCCCTAGGATCAAAAGTAGACAAATAGAGTCCTCCTCAGACACCAGCCACTAAAGAAAGAAGCTGACTGATCCCTCCCTCAGTTTTTATACTGAGCATGGGGCAGATGGGATGGGATATCTCTGTTGTTCAATTTTGGATGCCCTCTTCTCTTTGCCCCTACCTGTGAGTGCAATTCCTCTATGCTTTTCTGTTTCTGACCCTCTAGCTGACCTTGGTTATTACAGCAAGCATAAGCAGGAGCCTCTCTGCATACCATCCTTTGGTATTATAAGCATTCTGATTCTATTAACTATAAACATCAGGCCTTATCTGCTAAAAGCAGACACTGTTTGAAAAATATGCTGCCAACTTCTGAATGTGGAATTAGTAAGAAAAGAGTTTACTGAAAAGTAGCATTACTGAAAAGTAAATTCCATCTATTTTACCTCAAACCAGGACAAGAGAGAAAAAATAGGCATGTTTAAGGTGTGCAAAGGTGGTTAGGGTTGCAAATTCTGAAGTGTCAGGATTTACTGATGAGACAAAATGAAAAAGTTATTTACCCAGCACCTGAAGCCCGATACATAAATAAGAATTTAAATTACCTAGATCTTTCAAAGAGATTTGTACACATCCAGTAAGGACACCGAAAGCAAGATGGTCAGGAAGAATGCTCAGATGCTCACAGTAAGAAAAAGACAGTAGAAAAACAAACAAACAAAAAAAGAAAAACTTACATTCAGAAAAGAAAAAAAGCTAGGCCAATACCATAACATCTTAATAGGTTTTAGTACCAGATTTTATTTCAAGATGCAGAAGCTGCCCCTTCAATGTGTTTCTCTTTAAGTATTTTGGGATTATGCCAAAGGTCTGACTAGCCCACAGCAGCATGGAAGAAGAACATCTGTTGGAGTTTCTTTAAAATTAATGAGAAAAGAGGCCTCACCAACACACATTCAGTACAACTGGCACATGTTATCCACCAGAAACTTACCTTTCTGTGATAGTTTCTCTGAGACCACTTGCAACTCCTTTCACCACCGTGCTAGCCTTTGGCGTCAGCACTACTTGAGATATAAAAAAGGAGCCCTTCTTTCTTCTTTCAGTGATTGACGCCTGCAGAAACTGAATCAGTTTTTCCGGATCTGTCGTGTTTGCCCAAGGAGCTGGCATCATCTGGCCTGGCCAAAGAAACGGTACCTCAAGTGCCACTGGACTGTGGTAAAACACCAGCACTTGGTGTTCCTTTTCCCACAGGTACTGGAGGCTGACTTCATGGGCAAATATAGCAGGACACATTTTGTTTGCGTATGTGTCTTTGAGCATTTGGACAAGCTTTTCATGATGGCATTTCTGCATCCCGTAGAAGTGATTGAAGTCCAAGAAGACAACTTCTTTTGGGTGGTCAGCAAGAAACGCATTGATCTCTTCCAGACCTTCCTTGACTTTGGCACTGAATAAACCATGAGCAAAGTAGAGCTCGTTGTCTGGGTCTCTGGGCTTGGTGGAAATTCTAAGATCAAAATACCGTATGCCTGCCCCCAGCTGGCTGGTGAAGTTCATGGTTTGTGTAGCCAACCACTTCCTCATCAGCTTTTTAGCCACAGTCCCAAAAACTGACACAAAATTCTGGACTGTTTCTGGCTGCTCAGGCCCAACTGGAGAGGCTTCATCGATGTAGAAGCTAAATGAGTCATGTGAACCTAAAAACACAACAAAGGGAAATTATCAATATTGTGTTCACATATTTGAATGTATTTTAAATAATTTCATGTATTTGAAATCATCATTGATTATTTCTTAATCAACAGTTTTCTGACCCATATCATTGCTCCTCCTTTGACCTTTATTTCAATACACTTTATTTCTCTGGCAGGAAATTGAAGTAAAGGCAGTGCCTGTTTCACTGCTTGTCTGGAAGCTCCTTCACTCTTTTCAAACTCTTACTTATGCCTTTAGGATCATCAAAGTTTCAACAGGCTTTAAATGATAAAGCAACCATGGTTCAACTTTAGCAAAGCAAGTCACATAACAAATGCCTAGAGTCAAGCAGAAGAGGAGGGTCTGCCCCTGCACACTGAATCACACCCTGTCTGGTTTGTAGAACCAATTAAAAAAAAAAATCAGATCAACCCAAAACCATCACACACACACCTTTAAAGCCAGCTGAAATATGAGTTGAAAACTGCTAAGGACGTGGAAAATAAGTCTCATCAGGTTATCAACAAAGTTCCTGAATACTGCTTTCCTTCTTAAATTTACCCCTAAAATTCTTTACTTTTCTTTCCTATATAAATAGAATATGTAAAAGGCATGGCACTACTGAAAAGCCATTCCATGCTCTTGACAAGATTAAGACATACTACTTAACACACTTATGTACAGAAGTTATAATTTTCCACAACACGATAAAGCTGAACAAAAGTAATTTAGACACTTTGCTATGAAAAATTCCACCTCAAGATACATCCATTAAAAATGACCACCTGTCCTGGTTTGAGGTAGAATGGGGTAAATTTTCTGGTTTGTGTTTGTACTAATACTTTTGCTTGTTAATGTTGTGTGTAAGATTGTTTACCGTTGTATAATGTTTAAAGAAAAACGGAGGAATTGGTGGGGGATGGAAACGGGTTAGGGAGTTAACGACGGCCATCAAGAAGACAAAGGAGAGCGATCGAAGCCTGCGGCAGACCTCGCCAGGTTGGAGCCCAGCCTGGGGGAGGTGCCGACAAGGAACTCGTGGTCGGCTGTACCGGAAAGAGGAAGGAGAGAAACCGCAAGGGGAGGGTTCTACATTGATGGATGTAACATGTGACCAATGGAGTATTCCATCCCATCTGCCCCATGCCCTCAATATAAAAGGAGGGATCGAAGGGTCAGGCTCTCTCTTCCTCCTCGGCTCTTCCCTCGTCGGCCGTTCCCTCCCCGGCTCTGCGCTCTTCCCTCCGCCGGCCTTCTCTCCTCGGCCTGCCCACGTGGAAATGTGACCATCATCCCGGGAGCTGGATTCGGTCTTGTAAATATTGTACACCTTTTTTGTCTTTTCCTTTTGATTTTGTCTATTGTTTCATTATCTATTAAAGTAGTTTGGAATTCTTCCGAACTCTTAAATCTCCTCCTTCCTTCCTCTCCTCCCTTCAGAGAGAGGAGGGAGGGCCATCTGTCTCTGGGGGGGCTAATTTATTAATTTTGGCCCAAAACCAGGACACCACCAAAAAAACAAAAAGCCAACCCAAAAAAACCAAAAAGCCCACAATATCTTTTGCTCAGCATTCACACTTTCACATGAAAGTTGCTCATAAAGCTAAGGACATCTAGAAGCACATAATTATTCCTCTGTCAGGAGCTTTGTCTTGCATTACGGAGAGGTGAGCTGACCCTATGAGATTCTCATCACCCTTGTCTACAACTAGCCTTCTGTAATTTATATCAGAAATGTCCAGCTGCAGGCAGAGCAGCTGCCCCAGCTGGAGGGTGTGCTTCTGGTCAGATTCCCCCTGGCAGAAGCAGGTCAGCTCTGCAGCTGCTTGCAAAACTCCTTCAAGGCCAACAGGACTAGTATTTCTGAAATAGACTGCAGCACCACGCCGCAGAGATCAAAACCTAGATCAAATCAAAATGAGTTCAGCACACAAGCTTTGCCTGCTACTGATCCTCAAGTAGGTGCTTTTCAAAATTATTTTCCAAAGTATACATGCATGGCCAGTCAGTACCACATTAATGAAATCCTGCTAGTCAGTCATTTCTGATGGCAGTGCTATTTTAACTGAACTGGAACAAACCCTATAAACTGAAGTGACAGCTATAACATTTTCTTCTTTAACAAAAAATGGAGTCACGACAAATCATCTTAGACTCCAGCTGGGTTTGGCTTTGTTTAATCCAAGAAATGTCTTACACCCCTGCTTTTCATGGTTGTCTCTTTGAACTGCATTTTACTTTAAATATTAGATAAATTTTCCATTTTGATGAAGCCTTCTACTGCTTGGTGTTGAAATGATAGCATATTCCTTGCACAACCTGATTAGATCATCGAGTATCTGGTTACATATAGATATCCCAGGGGACCAGATCTACATCCAGAATTTTAATGGTAAAACAAATGATCAGAGCAGTGACAGGGAAAATCAATGAGATACATTAAATGTTCTGCTCAATGTAACCCACACTAATTTGGAAATCAAAGTAAATCCAGCTGTGTAGAGCACAGAACAACATTAGAAGGGATGAATCTTGCAAACCCTCTCATTCTCCACTGAAGTCCCTCTTATTTCAGTATGATTTTATGGTAGAATGGGTACATGTATAAATTGAAGGCTCAAAATTATATCAGAGTTATTTAAACCATTCCATTTGTCCTTTACTGTCTGGTTAACAGTCACCAACAAACTAAGGTTGCATAAGAGGTAGCTAAACTTGACCAATCCAGTGACAAACACTACTTAAAACTACTGAAATCAAGATAGGCAGCACAGTTCTCACAACAACTAAGGTGAACAACTTGTCAGCAGGTGGGTTTTAGCTACTGGTAAAGCAAAGCACGACAAAGACACTACAGGGAGAGGGAAAGAGAGAGGGGGGAATAAAAGTTGGCAATTACTACTCATTACAAGCAGGATAGTTTATGTAATAAACATAAATGTGGAAATTGCTTGCGAGAAAGCTTATCCAAGTTTCGGGAAACATTGATGAGACAAAAGAGGGCATTCGAGATCTTATCCCAGATCATTGATGAGACAAAAGAGGGCATTTGAAGAGATTACCCCACTTACGGGAAACATTTGAGAGCTGAACTTGAGACAAATTATAACAAACATGAATGTACTTTCCTCTGTTACTTTTATAAAAGTAAA
>VZTY01012928.1:20191-35681 GCA_013400935.1 Turnix velox | reverse complement strand
GTGTCCCTGCCCATGGCAAGGGGGTGGAACTACATGATCTTTAAGGTCCCTTCCAAACCAAACCATTCTATGATTCTATATCCCTAGCTAGACTAATACTAAAAATGTCTTGAAAAAGTGATCCTCGGACTGCTCTTTATTTAGCTAAATGTTAATTGTTTCGCAAAACTCTGTAAGATCAGGCAATAATATCCCATGAGTCTGTGGTATGTCAAGACTGATCAGCCAGAATAATTTTTGGGGGAAGTTTGGTGTTGTTACAAACTGAAACATTTTAGGCAGTTCCAAATTTGTTAATAATTTGTTAATATGTGCCAAAATGGTCACTGCTTTGCAAATAAAATATATTTAAATATAAAATGTATATATTTTAAATATAAAATTGAAGATAGGTAAAGTGAAAATGTTTACATTTTTTTTCCACTTTATAAAGGAAATTATTAGTTATAATGTGCCTTTTCTCAGCCTTAGAGGGAAAAGGAAACACTATTACAGTGAGAATCCTTAGAAAAAGGAACCAAATGTACTTGCTCATGGGCAACAGGAGTGCAGGCACTCCCTCAAATGGCACTGAGTATTTTTCTAAACACACTTGAAAATCTTATAAAATTAAGCAGAAAATTTGAAGTTTTAACACTTGAAAGAGTGAAAAGCCATAAATCCCTGAGGCTGCAGGCAATGATTTAGTTTGTCCCTGTGTCCCAAAGACAAAATCCTTGCTGCTTCACATTTAGACCAGATCAAAAAATTGCATAAAGATACAAAAAACACCCGAATTCTGGAAATAAGTTGGTGCAGTAAAAAATTAGGGGTTCTAGACATTCAGTGTTTTTTTTCCCCAAATTATTCTGCAAACCTCTGCACTAAGAAATAGCCACAATGGGGGGAAGAGGAGCAGTTTAGAGCAGATGAGTTTTGAGCAGCGTTTCAGTAGGGTCAACGGCTGCTTCTGTTTGATTTTTTCCAGCCTTGGGGTAGTCCAGCACTGAGGAATGTAAAAGTAGCTCATAATCACTTCAGCCTCCTTCCCCCTGGGGTTTGAATTCAGAAGCACAGCATAAAACACAATTTTGGGGCTGTACTGGCTGAGTGCACACTGGTAGGGCATACTGTTAGCATTACATAGTTATTTTCAGATGAAGTGCAAAGTCCAGGCCAATTCATGTCTTTAGCATTCACTGCCTTTTTCCTTCTGTTTCTGAAACTCGCATGAAAATAACTAAAAATAGCTCTGCTACCTGGGTATGTGGCTTGAAACTGGGCTTGTCTCATCACATTTTTTTTTCTTTTTTATCCTTTTTTTTTTCCTCGTTGAATTAATAATTGGATAAATTCCTTTTGTAAAAGCCGGAATAAATATTCGAAGGGAGAAATATCCCCAAAGCACGCACTTTAAAAAATTTATTGTGTGGTTGTCAAGCCCTATTTGACTTGGTAGGCTGGAGGCACGGAAGGAAGAGAAGGGGAGGTGCAGATAAGGGGAAGGATGCAATGAACAGAAGCAGGAAGATGGTGCAGTAGAAAGAGCAGAGATATCCCCGCGGGCAATGGTTTTGTTCACCTGGAGGTTGGAACCTCCAAAAGCTGTTGCTTCAGAGAGTGGAGCTGCCCTAACCCTATGAAGCTGGATTTTTTAGGGCAAAGCAGGAGGGTTGTGAATGTGATGGGGAATTCTAGGACTTATTCTAGTGCAGGAATGTGAGGTAGAATTAAAATAAACCCCAGCTTTCAGAGGGTTTAGAGCTATGTCTGTACAGAAGCTTTTAGGAGAAGGAAGGGATGATTGCCCAGGGAGGTTGTGGATGCCCCATCTCTGGAGGTGTTCAAGACCAGGCTGGACAGGGCACTGGGCAGCCTGGTCTAGTGGGAGGTGTCCCTGCCTATGGCAGGGGGGTTGGAACTCGATGATCTTTGAGGTCCCTTCCAACCCAAACTATTCTATGATTCTATGATTCTATGATTGTGACAGAAATGTTTGCAAACATAGTGGAAAATTCTTTATTTTTTTCTTATTATTTTTTTCTTTTATTTTTTTTCTTCTAATCTCACAGTAGGAGAAATGAAACTTAAAAGTATGAGTGATTCTCTGTATCTTTCCTTTGCTCTGCACCAAGCTCAGTGTGTGAGCAGTAAATTCCAAAGTCTCCAGCCATTATTAGGATATTAATGGAGCATTTTCAGTTGCAGTGGCTTCTCTTGTAACTCATTAGATCCTTTTTCAGCTGATTTATTAAAGTGCCATGAAATATCCTTATCACCTATTATGCATACCCCACTTTTAATAGTAAAAAACCTTTTTCTAAGGATTTATTTTGCTAGCTTCTCTTTAAAAATGGGGAATTGCAATGCAGCCAGATAATTTACTGTGCCTCATATGGCTTTTTTTTGATAGTGAAGATGCATTTCATGCTCTAGGGTAGGGCTAGAGCATTTCTGACTGTAGCTGTTACAGGTAGGTAAATAGAGGATGTTTTTAAATAATAATCCACAAGATCTAAGAAGTGCTTTATGACAAAGGGATCTGTGTGACTGTGGTCAAACTGGTAACATCCCATCTCACACTGTTTCACTTAACCCTGCAAGTCTTGCTGCCACCCAGGAACTTCCCTGGGTGATTAATGGGGAGAAAAGGCGCCGGTTTGCTGCCACTTCCCCTCCCCATCCCCACCCTGAGGGGATGTGTTGGGTTTGCTCTGCTGCTTTCTTGTGTCCAGAAGTCATCAGAATTTGGGGTTTTTATTCCCCTGGTAAGGAAAACCAGAATCCCCCTCACTTGTGTTGTGGGTGCTTTGAATTCCCTGCTTACAGCCCTTAAAAAACTCTCCTGACAGCAGGAGGATGAAGAGAACTCTGTAAAAGAAAAAAAAAGTGGGGGGGAAAAAAATAAAAGGGAGAGATATCAGTCTCATGGGGTGGGGGAGTAAAAATATGTATAATTCTTGATTGAAGGAAGAATCTCTTCATGTTTTTTATGAAGTGAGGGGTTGCAGAGATGATGAGCTTTGTTTCAAATGGAATTACGACTATAACTCTTCTGTCCCTGGGCTACCGGAGTCATAGGGGAAAAGGAGGAAAGCTATCATTTATTCCACGAAATCTTTGTCTCAGTCTCTCCAGGCTATTTCAATTTACCCCTGAAATTTCTGGGGAATAATTAATGAATTAATTAAGTATGCTGCGAGGTGTTTGAATATTCAAAAGCTGGAGTGTAATTATTATTTTTTCTAAAACACATTTTCAGGTTATTTTCAGAAACGCAGCCTCCCAAGGAAAAGAAAAAAAAAAAAAGCACTTTTAGGGCATCAAAAGCTTAATGGAGCTTTTTCCTCCTCTTCCCAAGGAGAGACCCTGTCTCAGCATGGGGCTGAGCACCCAGGCATTTAGAAACTCTCAAACTACTTTTACTTGGTGTTGAAAGAGTTGTGACAGCACAGCCCAACTTCTGGCTCAGTTAAAAAGCAAAATCACATTAATGAAGTTGTGTTAAGGAAGAGTTGGGTTTTTTTTTTTAATTTTTTTCTTTTAATTTCCTCTCCCTTATCATTTGGTGTGGGCGTTTCTCGTGAGCGATGGCTTGAGAAAGCTTTTGCTTGCAACACAGTTTAGGCAACAACAAGAAAAAAAAAATAGAGCCTTGCTGAAAGAAACGAGGTGCCTTCGATGAATTATTTTTAGATCCCAACCTTAGGAAACACATTTCCAGCGATATATAAAATATTAATTGCCCCTGTCGTTCTGGCACGGTTTCATAACCGGCTTTCCGAACGTTTCCAGCCTGTCACGGAGAGGGAGGGGATTTAGGAAAAGTCCTTTGTTTTGGAAAACTCATTTCAGGAGCTCCATTTTAAGGTACGATTTTGCCAGGAAGCAGAAGGCTGCGGGGCTTTTACAGCACCTGATATAAGTGTCACATCCTGGGATGGGGCCAGCATCCCTCCAGCATCAGCATCCCCCCTTCAAACCCCAACCTCCCGATCCCCCCATGTGATCCAAGCCGGGCATTTCCGTTACACACACACGTTCTCCCTTCACCCCCCTCCGCATCCGTGGCCTCTCGGTTCCCGATCCGTGCGGGCTGGATCCAAGCCGGGTTTTGCGGCTCCCGGTGCCGGTTACCGGTAGCCCCGCTCGCTGCTCCTTGCGCCCCGTTCGCCCCTCACTTAAAATCTAATAAATATATATTTTATCCATATGGAGAGTGGGTTTGGCCGCCGTGCTGTGTATAAACTCCACGTTTAAACAATGACATAGTTTTTCCACTTGATGCAAAATTCTCCCTCCGCCGATCCGGTCCCTCCGGGGCGGAGAAGGAGAAGCGGGAGGGGGGAGAACACACGATGGAGCCCCGGGGGGACACGATGGAGCCCCGGAGCCGCTTTCCCAACCCCCGGCACATTCTCCCCGAGCCGAGATGGGTTTTTCCTTCCTTCCTTCCCCCCCTCTTTTCCCCCTTCTCTCCTCCTCCTTCACCCCCTCGTTAAATAACGAGGGTGGTCCCAGCATAGTCTGTATGGAGACAGCTTTTCATCAGTTGCTCATCAGCATGCTAATTGCTGTATGACTAATTATGCCCTGAATTCCAGTTGATTTTCTTAATGAGACAGCTGGGTTAATTATGTAATCGTATGATTACATTAGCCCAGAGTGCCCTGGCGCAAAGTAACGCGGACGGGAGCGTGATGTCAGCGGCGGGGCCGCGCACACAAGGGGGTGCATTCATCCCGCTTAATGACGGGGAGGGGGGACCCTCTCTCCTCTTTGTGTAAACACTGAGATTGAATTATTAAGATCTGCCCCTTTTTAGTTTTTTTCCTTTCCACTTTGAGGAATGAGAGAGAAACTGGCTGGTTATGGAAAAAAAATTTATCAGGAAAAAATTCAGGTAAAAAAAACAAATTCATTTTAGGAATTGATCAATTTTCTCTGCCCATGGCAGAAGGGTTGGAAGTAGATGATCTTTAAAGTCTTTTCCAACCCAACAATGGATGTAAATTGGAAGGGGGTAGATTTAGACTTGACAGAAGAAAGAAATTCTTTACAGTGAGAGTAGTGAAACACTGGAAGAGGTTGCCCAGAGAGGTTGTGGATGCCCCCTCTCTGGAGGTGTTCAAGACCAGGCTGGACAAGGCACTGAGCAGCCTGATCTAGTGGGAGATGTCCCTGCCCATGGCAGGAGGCGTTGGAACTCAATGATCTTTAAGGTCCCTTCCAACCCAAACTATTCTATGATTCTAAGATCTTTGTAGACTTTAGAAATTGTGCTGGCTGTGGCAACTCACATAATGTACTGTTCTCAAGAGTCTCATGATGATTTGGGTTGGAAAAGACCTAAAAAGCCACCCCCCGCCCTAGGCAGGGACACCTCTCACCAGCCCAGGTTCCTCAAAGTCCTCTCCAACCTGGCTTTGAACCCCCCTCCAGGGATGGGGCAGCCACAGCTTCTGTTTTGGCAAGTTGAGCTGCATTAACTCAACAACTTAAAGCCACAAATCACAGATTGTCTGTCTCAGTGTAGAATCATCTCTGTGATTCTGTGGTGAGACCCTGGCCCAGGTTGCCCAGAGAAGCTGTGGTTGCCCCATCCCTGGAGGGGGGTTCAAAGCCAGGTTGGAGAGGACTTTGAGGAACCTGGGCTGGTGAGAGGTGTCCCTGCCCAAGTCACTCTGAACCTGCTGATCTTTGAGGTCCCTTCCAACCCAAACCATTCTATGATTCTAAGATCTGTCTTTGTAAACTTTTAAAGTTGTTCTTAAAATATGTGGGTTTTCTGCACGTGCAGCAACGACAACAAAAAAAAGTGATTCTTTTTCAAAAAAGATTTATCACCAGGGGATGTATGTGGTGTGAGGACAGTCTGAGAGGTGTTGCTGTGGCTGTGGTGCACCAGCTTGTTTGATGTGAAGTATTAACTGCTTGAAATTTACATTACATTACACCCATAATATTAGGGATTTTTTTCCACATCTGTGTTTATTGAGGCAAGTCCATCCACCTCCCCATCCCCACCTGCGAGGGGACCAGGGTAGCGTGTCTCCAGGACATGCTCAGGGAGCTGCTGGAGGTACCANTGCCCCATCCCTGGAGGTGTTCAAAGCTAAGCTGGATGGACCTTTGAGCAACCTCATCTGGTGAGAGGTGTCCCTGCCCAAGTCACTCTGAACCTGCTGATCTTTGAGGTCCCTTCCAACCCAAACCATTCTATGATTCTAAGATCTGTCTTTGTAAACTTTTAAAGTTGTTCTTAAAATATGTGGGTTTTCTGCACGTGCAGCAACGACAACAAAAAAAAGTGATTCTTTTTCAAAAAAGATTTATCACCAGGGGATGTATGTGGTGTGAGGACAGTCTGAGAGGTGTTGCTGTGGCTGTGGTGCACCAGCTTGTTTGATGTGAAGTATTAACTGCTTGAAATTTACATTACATTACACCCATAATATTAGGGATTTTTTTCCACATCTGTGTTTATTGAGGCAAGTCCATCCACCTCCCCATCCCCACATGCAAGGGGACCAGGGTAGTGTGTCTCAGGGAGCTGCTGGAGGTACCAAATGAGCAATTCATAAGGAGATGAGGGCAGGAACAAGCTTTGTAGGCACTGATTTTAAAACCCAGTAGTTGTTATTTCTCATATTGTAGCTTGGAGGAAGCCTTTTTGGGAATTAAATCCAGATGTGCTGGGCTGTGGACATAACACGTGATCAAAATGCTTCTTTGTGGGCATGGGGTGCAACAAGTGAATTAGGGAAGCAGGACAGATCAGGATGAAAACAAACCCCTAAATTTAATGCAAAAAGAGACATCTCAATTTACTCTTGAGCAACAGTGAACTTGCAAAAGGCTTTTTAAATTTTTTTTCAACCAGATTCTTTCTTACTGGTTTTCTCATTCATCTTGTGCCTAGCAGGGATTCTGAACGCTGGGAAGGTGGAGATGATTGAAGATAAGAGGAATAATTCACCATTTCCCCCCTGTTTTAAGGGTTAGGCACGATGAGATTATAGAAAGGGCATTTCCTCCTTTGCTTCTCTCCATCAGGCAGTGCCACTTGGTGTTTTTGAAGTGTGTTTGCCTCTTGTTTGTGTAATGAATCGAAAGTTTTGGTCCATTGCTTGTTTAAAAATTCAGTGACCTCCTGTTAAATGACATGAAACACACTTTGTAAGTCTGGTTAATATAAGAAGGTATGCTTCTTCATGCATGCATGTATTTGGGAAAAGGAGAGTATTTATATTTATTTTTTAAATCTGCTCAGGTCAAAAAGCACTTGCTCTGTCTGGGAGGTTTCTACCTGTATCAGATTAATTGGTGTTTATAAATACTTAAGAAATCATGAATTTTTAGTTGGGTTTTTTTTTTAGATTAAAGAACATGGTGGAACTTGCTGTGGGAAATGAAGTGCTTATCCCTCTGCCCCAAATGTCATGCAATAATTATTGTCATGCAATAATTANGTATATTTATTTTTTAAATCTGCTCAGGTCAAAAAGCACTTGCTCTGTCTGGGAGGTTTCTACCTGTATCAGATTAATTGGTGTTTATAAATACTTAAGAAATCATGAATTTTTAGTTGGTTTTTTTTTAGATTAAAGAACATGGTGGAGCTTGCTGTGGGAAATGAAGTGCTTATCCCTCTGCCCCAAATGTCATGCAATAATTATTGTCATGCAATAATTAGTTTTATTGTCATGCAATAATTACTTTTCTTTGATACAGTTTATAAATTTGAAGTCCAGGAGGGTTTTTTTGCATGTCCTCAAGCAGTATTTAGTGGCTGTGGGCCATTAGTCCTTCAAACAGGCTCTAGTGAAGTTTGAAGTTTAATGCACAGAGACTATTTATACATTTTGTTTGTTCTGCCACTGTTTTGCTCCTTGAACATTAACCTTTAATAGAGCTAAATTAAATATACATGTCCTGATGAATAATTATGAGATTGCAAGCATTTTCATTTTGTACCCAAAGCTTCTCAGGGATGGCAAATTTGACTGAAGCTTTAGTCATTACTCACTTAGTAATGCCTGTGTTATTTTTGTCTTTTAATTCTTTACAGATTTAAATATAAAAAGCTCTGTGTCTTTAGAGTAAAAAAATTCCTCTTGTGGGTATCCTGGCTTTTTTAGAATGGGCCTGTTAAAAATGCACCACAATTTGGTAAAGTTTCTTTCATTGTGGCATTTTAACACTTTAATAGAAATATTATAGCTGGAGCTTAAGATCCCTGCTTGTTCCTGGTGAGATTTAAGGCAGGGATAGATTGAGACAATCCAGCAGATGAATGTCCTGGGCTACCTCTTTGGGAGAGAGATGCTGTGATGGGAAAGTGTGACAAAATGGTCACTCCAGATAAAGGTCAGCAGACCTACATGGTAGAAGGGTGATGTTGTGACAGCCCCTGCCTTAATTGGAGCCTACATAAATATTTCAGGGCTCTTAAGTTGTGCTACTGCTGTGACTTAAACTTTATATTTAATTCCTTACCTGTACCACCCTCCTCCGCCGCAGTAACATTTTAAGTTTGATTTATTATAAATATTTTAATGCAGATAATAATAACGAAAAGTATTTGGCCTAAAAAGCATAAATGAAAAAGCTATGTAGTCATAAAGTATGTATGTACAGAGAACAGATGACAAGCAACCTAGATTTTGTATTATGAACAGGGTAATGCCATAAGCTGTTGAAGAAGCCAAGTAACAAAATGCAGCAGGCTGCTACTTAGAATGTCTCTGAGCTCAACATAACCCAGCACTATTCTTCTATAAACTCTTGAAACCAGGCTGGCATATTGAAAAAACACACAGGCTCATGCTTAATGTGTTAACAGAGGTACAATAGACTTATTATGTGTTTCCAGAGACTGAGGGTGGTCTGCAAAATTAATGACTGTGCTGGTTGAAAATTAAGTGAACTCCCTAATATATACTGTTGTTGATCCACTGGGTTTGGTGTTTAGCATTCCTCAACAGGAGACTAAATCTTTGCAGCCATTTCACAAGAGATGCTGGCGCCCACAACAGAAATGTATTCAATAATCTTTTATAAGGCCACTGGACTCCAGTGTTTTCCTTTTCCAACTGGGAAGAAGTCCCAGGATAAATCAGATGTGCACACGTCAGGTGTGTGCTAAGGACTATCTTTAGCAGAAGGGGACCAACATCAGAGAATTACTGCTGAGAGGACATTCAAAATAATTTCTGCTTTCTGTTCTCTATAAGAAAAAGAGGGAACAAAAGCCACAAACCTCAAGGATTGTGGAATTAATTATATCCAGGTACTATTTGATTGTTACTGATCTTTCAAGTATGGCTCAGATCTCCAGTAACCTCTTGAGCTCAGCTCTGCAGGAGGCCACAACAGAAATCACTCCTACGGGAGGAGAGGTATGTGGGGGACTCAAGCTGTCATAGAACCATGCAGTTTGGTTGCTTTTTTCCCTTAAAATTCCCGTTTTGCAAACAAAAATGAGAAGCTTAAGACTCACATGAGCTTTCCCAACATGACTGTTGGCAGCCAGGAGCAATGCCCTGAGGATTAGCACCAGGATGAAGGCAGCACACCCCAGTTTAAAGGGAACCTTGAGATACAATGAGCTCTCTCTACTTTTTTGAAGTTTGCTGGATATGAGGTGAGGGATGTATCAAGAATAACTCAAAGTAGGGTCCTACTGGCACTTCAACTGGAGATTAATAGATTAAAAAAAGGACACTTGTGCTCTGAGCTGTGTGAATTGTGGAAGTGCTCCTGTTATTTATGCTTTATTTTACTGTTTCTTTTCCAGATCCAGTTCCAGCCTTGGATTTAGGACAGCAGCTTCAGCTCAAGGTTCAACGGATGCACGATATTGAAACAGAGAATCAGAAACTTAGGGAAACTCTAGAGGAATACAACAAAGAATTCGCTGAGGTGAAAAATCAGGGTAGGTTGCAAATGTATTTATTCTTTGGCTTTGAATGCATCCTGAGATTTGAAGACTGGGGCTCAATTCTGGTTTATTTCTTACAGATAGTTTGACCCTAGATTTTAAATTCAATGAAGAAAGTGTAATAGTCTGTTGTAGCCACTTCTGTTTGAGCAGGATTTTGAACAGACTCCTTAGATTTCTTTAGGAGTTTCATATTCTGCAGCACCAAGTCAGATATTGGCACTTTTACTCTGGATATTCAGTTGTAGCCTTCAGTGCTGCCTAAAAATCCACCCCTGACTGAAGTTACATGCAGACAATTTATGGGAGACAGTGTTAGTGTTGACATCAGACTACATGTAGTATGTATATTTTACACTGAAATCCACAAAAATCCTCTATTTTTGCACACAAAATGCAACTTTTTTCCTGTAGCCTGCTTTTCCTTATCTAGATCTGAGATGTGTTAATGGAGTACATTGAGTGTACATAACTCTAGAGGCAATCCATGGAGCAATGTAAATACAAGCTAATGCTACTTAATTATTTAAGTAAGTTTTAATGAGGCCAAAGTTCATGAAAACACATTAAAATCTCAATGAGATTTAAAGCTTCTTTTCTTGTTGAAGACTGCTTGAGTTTTCTTCTTGTTCAGAAGAAAGTTTCTACCACTAGGAAACAAATTTGCTCAGTTGTACCCCAACTTGCCCATCACAGAATCACAGAATATCAGGGATTTGAAGGGATCTGGAAAGATCCCACTGCTGGAGCAGGAATACCTATAGCAGATCATACAGGAAGGCATCCAGGTGGGGTTTGTCCACTTCTGTCCAAAGAAGGAGACCCCACACCCTCTCTGGGCAGCCTGTGCCACTGTTCTGTCACCTTCACCCTGATAAATTGTTTTTTTCTTATATTTCTTTCCTGTGTTCCAGGAGCCTGCACACTGGTCTCTTCATCTCCAGGTTTAATATTCAGTTCTAAGTAGTAAAAAAAAAGTAAATTTTCTAGACATTTTGGAAAACACCTATATTTTTTTATGCTCTGAAACTCTTGCACTCAAATGGGTAACATGTGAAAGCTGCAGTTGCAAAAATTGGTTGTTCCATCTCATTTTCAGCAGGACTATATATGCATTTATGTATTTGCTTGACTTTAAGGAGTGAGACCTAAGGAGAGGACAGGTAGTAGTGTGCAAGGATTCAGGCTGGACTATAAAAGATGTCCTGTGGGAGCTGTGATGCTCTGAATCAGACACTATTTTTGCTGGAAAAGTAGAATCATGGCACTTCATTCTTTCTGAGGCTGTGCATTCTCCCCATCCAACCATGATAAAGGAAATCATCCCAAAGACTGAGAAAGATCTGGACTTCCAGAGGGTATTTTTGCTGCAACCACTCATAAAATGACATTTTTTTATTTTCCCTGGTGTGCACTGACTTCCTTTCTGGTTTGCCACCATAGTCTTTGCCTTGTTTTTCACTCCAGTGCAATAGTTTTACACTCTTATTTCAAACTGGGATTAATAAGATATCCAGGGAAAAGCCTGTTGGTAGCTGAGGCTGCTTTGATCAGTTAATCTCTTTGTTTGGGGGGCTGTGTATGAGCTCTGTGGTGCCTCTAAGAACTTCTTCCAAAACTGGTACAAATGGCAGTAGCTAACGAGCTTGTGCTGACCTGAACAGTAAAGAAGACTTTTAGTCCTTCAAGTAATGGAGGGGATGAAATTGTGCTTGTCCAACACATCTATTGCTTAGTGCTTAGAGGTAAAAACAGATTTTGTTAGAGAGACAAGATTTTTTCTCTATTTGTGTACTTCTTGTATTCATGTTTGTAGGTTTTGTTTCATTTGAAAGAAAAAGAAGCATTGGAACTTTGTCTAGATGTAATTGTAGGATTTTCCCTGATATTATTTTGCTCTCCATACACCTGACTGCTTTTCATAGAATCATAGAATGATTTTGGTTGGAAGGGACCTTAAAGGTCATCTGCTTCCAAGCCATGAGCTAGGACATCTCCCACTAGACCAGGTTGCTCAGTGCCTCATCCAGCCTGGCCTTAAACACCTCCAGGGGTTGAGGGGGCATCCACAACCTCTCTGGGCAACCTGTTCCAGAGTCTCACCACCCTCACAGGAAAGAACTTCTTATCTTCAACCTGAATCTCCGTTCTTCCAATTTGCATCCATTACTCCTAGTCCTGCCATCCTCTACCCTCCATATTTATACCTGAAAACACTTGGAGCAAAGAAGTCTCCAGTACAAGGAGTACATCCTTTCTACATATGAACCAGCATCCAGCATCCTTTTGTCTGTGTGAAGGAGAATCCTTTGCTTATTCAGGAAAAGATGAAAATTTCTATTGCTTCCCGGATCTGAGAGAAGACTTTGCCTCTGCATTAAAAAAAAAAAAAAAATTGTCATGTCCTTTTCATGGCCTATTAGTCAGTAATGAGTCTCATCTGATTTTTGCATGGCTGGCAAAATCCTGCTCCTCCCTTCAAATGTTACTGGATGCTGGGAATCATTTCTACCCCTCTCTTCCCTCCCTTGTCTGTGGTGACAGTGACCCAAGCTGCCTTTGGTGTAATCCCAGCACTTATCACCAGCTATCTGCTGGATTTACAGTTCTCTGGCCAAGTCTAAAAGTCTAGACTTTGAAGGGATTATGTGTCATTTTGTTAGATTATTGAAATGTCTTCCCCTCTTCTCCCCCCACACCCAAGCCCACAGGCTTTGCTTTTCATAGTAGTTTGTCTTTTCCTGCCATGTTTCTATAGAATGAGCAATTTATATAAAAAAGTATTTTTCCCCTGAAACTTTTGGTGTGGTTAGTAGGTGGAGAGAGGTTCTTCTCCTCCTCTGCTCTGCCCTGGTGAGGCCACAGCTGGAATGTTGTGTCCAGTTCTGTCCCTGTCCAGTTGAAGAAGGACAGGGAACTGCTGGAGAGATTCCAGTGCAGAGACACAGAGATGATGAAGGGATTGGAGCATCTCCCTTCTGAGGAAAGGCTGAGGGAGCTGGGTCCTTGAGTCTGGAGGAGACTGAGGGGTGACCTCATTCATGTCTATAAATATGGAAAGGGTGAGTGTCAGGAGGATGGAGCCAGGCTCTTCTCAGTGACATCCAGTGATAGGACTCAGGGCAATGGGTGCAAGCTGGAACACAGAAATATAAGAAAAAACTCTTTAACAGTGAGGGTGAGAGACGTGTGTCCCAGGCTGCCCAGAGAGGGTGTGGGGTCTCCTTCTCTGGAGACATTCAAACCCCACCTGGACACCTTCCTGTGTGACCTGATTTGGCTGTTCCTGCTCTGGCAGGGGGATGGGACTCAATGATCTTTCCAAGTCCCTTCCAATCCCTGACATTCTATGATTCTCTGTGACATCTGTTAATAAGCTGATGTCTTTAAACCCCTGCATCCCTGTGTAAGTACATTGAAATGTATTGCGAGGCTTCTGGCAGTCTAACACTTTTTCCAAATTCCATTATTGTTACAAAGCACACTCTGGTCAATGTCCTGCTTTTCCTCTTTGGAGCCCTATATGGATTCCATCCTTTCCTGGGGGTGGGATCAAAGGCCTTTCATGTAGGAGGGGATGAGGACACTAACAAGATGCTGTCCATCAGGGGCTGCCCTGTAACCCAGCAGGTTTTTGCATCTTCATTCATTTATTACAGGGCACAGCAAATGCAAGATCTTTACTGGAGAAAAGGCTTTCTGCAAATTCCCTAGAAGGCTACAAGTGCACCCAGAAAGTTCTACTAGTTAGTGCCTGTGTGTAAAACACAGTGTGGGTGACAGGGCAGTTGGAGCAAGTGGAGTAAGGAGGGCTCCAGAGTGTCTGCTGAATCTGATCTACTGTTAATACAGCAGTTAAATCTTAACAGCCATATTTTTCATCGGTTGTGAAGCAGAACGTGGCTGTATCCCAGATATGTGTTCAATTAGTGTTAGATTGCATCTGTGCATGAACCATAGTAAAACTGCCTCTTTTTACATGAGCACAGCTCCATGAATTATCTGCCCTATGTGTAAATGCACACTTAAACCTACACTGGGACTTTATTAATCTCCACTCAGCAGCGAGCTAATTTGAGACTAGTCAACAAGGTGATATTATATTTTACAATTGATTTTTTTTTTTACTTCCTTCTTCTTCTTTCTTTTTTTAAAGTCATGTGAGAGGAACCTTCTTCGCTCTGCTTTCCAGCAAACTCCATTGATCCTTCTCAACCTAAACACTTAAAGTTCAATTTAACATTTAGGGAGTAAAAGGTCTCCAAAGGGACTCATATCCATTGATTTTGTGTCAGGGTTGAGGAGGTAAATTTTAAAACACACTGAGCCTACAGGGTAAAGAAAACCTTGTGTTGTGGAACCACGTGGAGATTCCTAAACTCATTCTTCCCCTCTTGTTTTGTTTTTGTTTGTTTCTTTTTGTTTCTGCAGAGGTCACAATAAAAGCACTTAAAGAGAAAATCCGAGAGTATGAGCAGACCCTGAAGAACCAAGCTGAGAACATAGCCCTTGAAAAAGAACAAAAGTTACAGAATGATTTTGCAGAGAAGGAGAGGTGGGTGTCTTTGTGTGCCTCTGCGGGGATTGGAGAGGAGGGGAAGAGATGTGTTTTTTGGTTTCATCTTCCCATCCAGGAATTCTCTCTTCATCCACCTGAGACAGCAAATGTATTGAGCAATTGTGGTGATTTATGACTCAGAATCATTTGATCCTCAACTTTGCACACACACAAAAAAAAAACAATGGCAAAAGTGTGGAAGTGGAAAAAGAAGGACAGATTGTTTCTCTTCGGCAGGGCTGTGTGGGGAGGTGTCATGTTCAGAAGGGTGTGCAAACCTGCTTTTATTCTTCACTGGGTGTATTGTCCTTTGTGACACTAATCTTTCTCCATTAGCCGACAGTGTAATTCAGTCTGCTGGCTCTGCTTTGTGTGTCACAGCACCATTGTTACTCTCTCTACGACCCTGAGCTGTTTAAGATGAAACACTGTCCCAGAGAGCCTGGGGAAAAGATGCATCACCCCTGGATTAACATCTAAAGGGGGGGATATATCTGAGCTGCCCTGGAATGCTTTGCACCTTGTGGCATAGCAAAATTAAGCAGCATTTTGATTATTTTGGATTTTTGGAAGCAACCTGGATGCATTTCTAATATTTGGCAAATTGCATTTCCAATCTTTGACCTTTCTAATCTTTGGCGAATGAGCAGGCAGGGTTTGAGGCTTGTAGGTTTTTGGGCAAACACATCAGGGAGGATAAGACCAAGGGAGTTGTGTCCCTGCCTTGAGAATTTATTTCTCCCGTGGGGCAATGAAACTGAAGCTATTGCATGTCCAACTTCATGGGGAAGCTTTTTAGTTGGTGGATGGGGTTGTTTAAGTTCAGGTCTGAGTGGGAGGAATCTACTGGTAAATGCAAAGTTTGTGTTAGTTTGTCAATATCTGTAGTTATCTTTTGGTAACTGGCAGGTAAGCAGTGGCTTTAACAAATGCCATTTAGATATGCTTAAAAATAAAATAAATAAAATGAAATAAAATAAATAAAATAAAAAAATGAAATAAAATAAAAA
>VZTY01012928.1:9638-20126 GCA_013400935.1 Turnix velox | reverse complement strand
AATTTTAATAAATTAAATAAAATTAGATGAAATAAAATAAAGTGGCAGGTCGTGACCTACAAATAAAGTGTATATAAGAGAAGTTTTTGAATCCTCGAAGTATAGAATGTGATATGAAGGGAACTGACACATCTTCCTCTCTATTAAATGGTCAGTGACCTGGTCAGCAGTGTTGCAGAATAAGTTTGTGCAACCCTTGGAGTGCCAGTAGGATGCTGGTAGTCTCATTTCACCATTCTGAAATGTGCAGAATATCTTTAAAAGCCACGTTGTAAAAAGCAGCAACTCCTGTGAGATGTTGGAGCAACTCCCTTTTAAAGCTGGGTTTTGTAACTGCTGCAGCTTTAGCAAAGAGCTGTGTGGCCAGATGATGTTAAAACATGTGTAATGGACACAAACAAGAGAATATTGCCCGTGGACATAAGAAGTGCAAGCATATTAGTTTGCTCATGTTCTGTAGGAAAATATCAGTGTGAGATTTGTTTTGAAATGCCCTTTTTTTTTTTTTTTTTTGCAAAGAGTAGCTAATAATATTGCATCCATTACAGCTAGGATGAAACAGCTGCTGCATCTATTCAGTGTATCAGTTATGGCAACAAATTTCTTCATTATGACAGTAAAATGGAAATGTATCATTCTTCTTCCACTAACTTTGTACAACAGAGGGTGCTTGGTGACAATTTTCCTAATGTGTGTGACATTTCCCAAACAAATTATGCTCAAGAAAACCCTTCCCCGAAAGTTGTCATTTATATAGCAGTCAGCTCTTGTATAATGTTCACAGCTTATGTTGTGAGGTGGCTACACTGTTAAAATTTTAATAAGTGGGGCTGCAAAATATAAACAGGATTGCATTGTGACATGATTTGTGGGGTCCCATCCAAGCACCTTGTGGTCTGTGTGGTGTTGGCAGTTGTCTGGTTACAGCTGAGATATTTAATCACTCCATCTTCCAAATTTGCAAGATACAAGTAAGTTGTTGAAAGTGATTCCTAACTGCCTCTTCTCACCTCTTCTCCTCCTCACCTCTTCTCTCCCCTCCACAGAAAGTTGCAGGAGACACAGATGTCGACAGCCTCGAAGCTGGAAGAAGCTGAACACAAAGTCCAAGCTTTGCAAACAGGTTTGGCATCACTTTTCTGACCTTATAGCAATGATGGGGCTGGAGGTGAGAGGACAAAGATGGGTCAGTGTGTCAGGGCTGTGTGTGAACCAGCTCTTCCAAGCACAGAGAGATCAGGTTGCTCAGAGTGGTGGTGGAAGCTCTATAGAATCATAGAATAGTTTGGGTTGGAAGGGACCTTAAAGATCATTGAGTTCCAACCCCCCTGCCATAGGCAGAGACATCTCCCACTAGATCAGGCTGCTCAGTCCCTTAGAGACCCATCCCTGGAGACATACAAGGCCAGGCTTGCTGAGGCTCTGAGCAACCTGATCTAGTGTGAGATGCTCTCTAAGAGGGGGGGGTTGGATTAGATGGCACTTCCAACCCATTGCTTGGACATGCTTTGTGGATCAGAGCTGCTTTTGAGCTTCATGCTTGGATTGAATAACTTGTGTTGCAGCCCTTCTGCTGGTAAATCCAGTGGGCAAAGCCAAGCATGGAACATGTACAGCAGTAGAGCATCACTGCAATTCCAGCTGCCTGAGGAACTTTTCATCTGTGTTATGAATTTGCTCTGGTTTCACACATTTCTGGGCCCTCACAAATACATGTAGTGGGCTGGGTTCAGTATGACCCCAGTTCCTACCAGTTTATCGTGCCTTTTGTGACTTGCTTGCCATTAGTTTTCAGCTCTGCAGGCTCACAGATGGAGACATTTGGTTTCGTTTACGATGAGAACACAAGAAATTTTATTCCCTGAATTACCCCAATAAATATTTCAAATGAATAAGCAGTTGAGCCAGCTTAATGAGGAATTAATAATGTTAATAATTCTGCTTTGTTGAGCAGAAACTGGGAGCTTTTCCAACATAAAAGAAATAAGAAATTGTGAAGAATCAAAGTGGTTTTTCTTTTTTTTTTTCTTTTAAAAGTTGCAATGGTTTGCCTAGGTAGAAAGAGAAAGAATTTTTCATTAGGAGGTGTGTGGCTTTATTTGTGGCTGAATAAAAGAAAATGAGTACTCTTTTTTTGCACTGTTGTTGCAGTCCTGTAATGCTTCATGTTTATGCCTTTTAGCCTTGGAAAAAACCAGAACAGAACTATTTGATCTGAAAACAAAATACGATGAAGAAACTACTGCAAAGTAAGACTTCACTGTTTTCTTTCTATGTCTTCCTTCAGGGTACTGCTGCTTTTTTGTTTTGCTTCTGTCTGCTGGAGACAGACGAGATGGAAGAGCAGGAATCCAAATTTGTTGGAAAACATGGTCATAATTTGGCCTCCTATAGAGAGATTATTAGTTTTCATATTTTCTTCTACCCAACAAGGCACTTTTCCTGGTGTTCATGCTGCTGGCTTCATTATTCCTGGTTTCATTCTCAGGTGCTGCATCTGCTGTGTGTCTCTTTGTATATCTCTTAAATTTTATTTAGAAAGAGGGCATAGAAATATGTGCTGTGATCTTCAGATCTTGGTGAAAATACAATTTATTTCATTAAAGAGTTTCTTCTTTCTTCTTTTTGGGGTAGCAGTCATCACTCTGTCAAATGAGTCCCAAAGTACAGAGAGCAGCATTTTTGGCAGATTTTTCTTGTTTTCAAGTAAAACATGAAGGTAGCCTCAAAAGTATCTATATCCTTGTCTTCTTAATAGTTACTGTTTTCAATTATCCCCTGGTTTTATTAACAATCAGTGCAGGAAGCAAGAGAGAGACAGACTTCTGCTGGTTTTCTTTGAACCCTTCATGTTTAAGGAAAGTTTGTAATGAGAAGGAATTTTCATGATCAGCAGTATTAAGCCCAAAGAGTTGTGTTTTTGTGTCTGGAAATGGGATGGGAAAGAAGAAAACATTTCAGATGGGTGTAAGGCACAAATCATATCCCTGTGCCCACTGCTGATGTCCACTGGGGTCCCAGCATCACCTCCTCCTCCAGGTAGGCAGGTGATGAGGTGAACAGAGAAGGAGAACCCTTGCTCCTACCCTTGCTGATCATCTGATTCAGAAGAAAGGGTGCAGGAAAGGTGTTGACAGTCTCCATGGTGGAGCAAAAGCAGCTATAAGCTGGGTTTGATGTGAGGATTGACATAGTCTTGTTTTTTTCTGTAGGTTAGTGCTTTCTGATCTAGCTTGTGGCACTCTAGGTAACTTTTTTTTTTTCCCAAAACCAATCAAATTGGCAGAAGTTTATATTTCTTAGTGTGTGATTCTGCAAGCACTGAGGATCTGATTCCCCACAGAGTATGAGAGGAGCTTAGAGCTCACAGAACTCAGTCCATAGTAAAGAGTCAGCCCTTTTGAGCTGAAACACCCTTGACATCATCCAGGACAATCTTTTAGGTTAAATTTGGGGTTTGTTTAGTAGTTTACTAAGTTGGGTTTTCCTTTGAGTGTCCATATAAGGTGATCAAAAGTATTTCTCTTCCCTCATAGATTTCATCCTTCTCCAAGAGACACACATCCTAATGATCTTTCTGATGGAGCCTTTATTTTTGATTTGCCTTTATTTTTAATTTGGGCCAAAGCTGCTGCTGTAACTTTGTCCTTTAGTCCCTACTGCAGGAGCAGTCAGAGCTCAGTGGCCCTGAGACACTGAGCTTCATAACCCCTCACCCTTTCTAATATTTTAATTTGAAGAATGCTTGCTTTGTGTTTTTAATAATATTTCCCTAAGTGCTGTTAGTTTATCTGTTAATTTATCCAGCAAAAGATGGACTCTGAATTGTTTGCATTTACAGTGTGTTTCATTCCTTGAGAGAGATTCACCCAAAGATATTTTCATATAATCTTGAATGTGATTCTTAACTAATATCTATATAATTTTATAAAATTAGCAGCATCTGCAGTTACAAGAAGTTCATTGTGTTCCACAGTAAAATGATTATGGAGGCTGGGACAGGAATATAGTGATCATGGAGCTGAATCCTGCAGCAGACATTTAGCATCTACTTTATCTCCCAAACTAATGTACTGTGAAAACAAACTTGTAGGACCTAATAACAACAGAAATATTTTATCATTGTTTTGGATATTTATGGCAGGGATGGTTCTTGCATAACAGCAGTCATCTGTGGCATTTGTAGCCTAAATTTTGCAATATGGAAATCTAGAAAAAAAAAAGAAAAACATAAAAAGAGAACTGAATGTAGACAGTAAAATTGAGTCATCCATTTTAGTTGTAAAAGCTGGGAGAAATGTTGAAAAAACACCAATAAAAATGGTGAAAGACAGTTTGATTCTCTTGTTTTAAAAAAAACCCTCTTTTGATCCCAGTCTGAAAAGCTATTTGTATTGCCAATTTTAATTTTATGTTTTAAAAACATGTGATTTTTATCTTAGGCCAGAATTGTTAGTTTTACAGACGCTTATTTGATGCAGATGAATTGGAGTGCCTTCAGGAAAAAAAGGGAGATAATTGTCAATTTTTTAAAGCTAATAGTACTTTTAAGATTTTTTTTTTCAGTTTTGGAATAAAGCTGTCTTTCAGCTGTTTGTAACTTTGAAAGTCCTTCAAACAGCAAAGAAAAAGAGGCAAAAAACAAATGCACAGTAAGAAGTCTTCGGTATGAGCGTTAAGGAGTCTGGATTTTGTCCTGGTGACTGGTTGTTGTGATCTTCAAGCTGGAAATGAGGATGTCAGCTTGTTTGTTTATCTTTTCAAAAGCTCCCTGCTCAAAGTACTGCCTGTAAAGCTAAATTTGGGGGTACCATCCCAACTTGCTGCTGGCTGGAACCCCTCAAATGAGAGCAGTTGGTGAGATGAAGATTTTCAGTCTGATCAGCTGATGTTGTTGATAAACTCATCACCCCCCTCCCTAATTCCCTGGATCAGGGAGCACCAAGGTGCAACCTGTGTCCCTTCCCAAACCCTTGTAGCCCCCAGACACCCTGTTTGCAGGGCACTGAAGGTGTTAATGGCAAAAAAAAAAGAAGTTTATTATCTGCAATCTTTGCAGTCTGTCAGCTGGAATATCAGAATCTGTATTTGACAAGATGGCAGCAGCAAAGTTTTCCATGTGTAGGCTTGAAGTAAAATGTAATTAGCCTTTATGTGCAGAACAAGGATCCATTGATGAATACAGCTGGTCTTTGTTTTCTTCTGTCATTGAGTGTGGGAGGTAAAAGTGTTCTTCTTCATGTTTATTAATACAAGATTCCTTACACAAATGGCAAGCACAGTTTAATATTTGTTGGAACACAGAGGGGCCTGCCAAAACAGTTGTTGTGTAAGAGGATTTCAAGGTTTTCAGATTATAATCATCTCTGGGTTAAATAAATGAATGATTACTCTGCCTTTTTCAATTAAAGAGGCACATCCTCTCTCCCAAGGCCTGATACTGGCTTTGTTTGCTGTCCCACACTTTGCTATCAGCAAACCTGGGCTTCACCAGCACTAATGAGCTCGACCTGGTGATTCCATCAGAGCTAGAACAAGAGTAAACTCAGGCTGAAGTTTCATGAAAACTAAAGAGCATTAAGGTTTTTTTTACTTCCTCCTCTGTGGAAAAAAAGAAACATTCATGTCTGCATTTCCTCTGTTTTCTGGGGACAAAGTGTTCTTGCTAACATCCCTCTTTTGCTTCTGGTTTGCTGCAGAGTCTGAGCAAGTGTCTGGGATTCCCAGCTGAGCAGTTCATGCTCCAAGGGCAGAGCAGCTGAATTCCAGTTTCAAATCAATTCCAGAGCCACCTCTTTGCTCCGACCTCTCCTCTCTCCCCCAACCTAAATGAATTCTAATTGGAAAAGAATCTTGGGCTGTAGCACATACAGTAGGCTTGTTACATTGCTGTTAACATGTGGGCTGAGGCTCCCTGCCTTTGATGAAAGAAAATATCCAATTTCACTGAAATGCTACATTCTCACCAGTAAATGTTAAGTAGCCTTGTGAGGATTTTAAGGTACTGCTCCCCCTCCTGCAGTAAAAAGCTTTCATAAACAGCACGAAGCAAAAAATGTTTAGGTTAAGTTTGTCTGTCAAAGCAGCTCTGCCACCACTTCTCTTACCTGTGCCATCTTCTGCAAGGTGCTGCCTTTTTGTTCTTCTAAAAGTAGGATTTGCATAGAAAAATGCAATAGGGAAGGAGGTTTTCACATTTGCTGAAGTAATCATCCCAAAATAACTACTTTCTATAACTTAAGAAAAAAATACTTTGTTTTCCAGTGTCTGGAACAGAGTTGTTCTTTCATAGATAAGGCTGGTTATTAAACTTTTTGGCAACACAGCTAAGGATGACACAGGAAGGTATATTGTTGTAGCAGCATTAAGGCTGGACACCACTGCAATATTGCAAATTAACCCCATTTAGATCCATCTGATTTATTTTAATCTTGGGTTGCATTTTAATGAAAGCTAAATCTGGAAAGGAACAGTTTTTGAAAATGCAATGTGTGACCTGGCAGTCCCTGTTTTACAACAATGGGAGAGTTTTTTATTGTTTTAGGGCCTGAATTGGATAACTTGACTTGTAGGATTCCACAGAAGGGACCTGGAGAGATCATCTAGTCCAATCCCTCTGCTGGAGCAGGAACACCCAGATCAGGTCACACAGGAAGGGATACAGGTGGGGTTTGATTTTCTCCAGAGAAGGAGACTCCACACCCTCTCTGGGCAGCCTGTGGCACTGTTCTGTCACTCATTTCAATATCAGTATTTAAAGCCCCTTTTCTTGCAGTGGTTACAGGCACCAGTCAGCCAGGCTGGGATATTGGGGTGGGCTCTGTGAATCTACTTCTTGCAGAAGTCATCTCTGCCCTACAGAGATCACAGAACAGTATCATGACAATATAAAAGAAGGAAATGAAACAAATAGGTAAAAGCTCAGGAGAGGGAGGACAATGTTTTCATCCCTATATCCTGCTTGGAAATAAATCCTGCCCACTGTCAGAGGTAGGTGACAGATGGGGAGTGCTGTGGCAGAGGCAGGAGGGATGTGGGGAGGAAAGCAGCTCCTCCTGGTACCTTCAGGAAGGTGCTCCAGGTTCCACTTGTGGCAAAAGCAAGAGATTTAGAGGATTATACACCAAAAAATACAGTAGCAGAAAAGGATGCCTGCAGTTTTGGGCTATTTGGAATCTAGGATACTCCTCTTCCTACCCATTATCCAACAGATGTGTTCTTCAGACACCAGTGAAGGTCTGAAGATGCAGATTTCTGCATGGAAGGAGGGGTGGGAGTGGGTTTGGGTACAAACAACCAGGAGTTTTAAGAAATTATTATTTCTACCTAAACTTATGTGATAGTTTTAGGGAATTATTATTTCTGCCTAAAGTTATGTGATAGAATTGAAGTTTGGGTATTCATGTGAAATCTTGTCTTACATTGGGGCAAATCTCTGTTATCTTGGACTTCAGGGCAGTATTTCCAGATTATGGTGAGGATTGAATTTGGCCTGTGAATTATCTACTTTATTTTTTAAACAAATCTTTCTTGTTTAAATGCTGGCTGGTACTAGTATATCACTTGCCAGATGTTTGCAGTCTCCCATTTGGATGGTGCTCAGGGTCAAACTGAATAAAAAATAAAGTCCTGCTCCCTCCAGCATCACATAATTACTGTGATAGATGATCTCAAATCCTGCTCTCCCCCATTGAGCATGAAATACTGTAGTTAGGGTGGTTGTGTTGTACATGACATGAAATAGCTTCTCTTTGCTGTGCCTTTAAGGTCTTAAAGTTTCCGATTTCCTGTTCTTTTGATGAGTCATTAACTGCTCCTCTCTGGAATTATTGCTGTATTTAAAGTGATTTCCCTAAAAACAGGAGGTGGAGAACTTCATGGCTTCATTCTCTTATGGTTTTCTCTGTTTTTTTACTTTCCTAGTCTTACTGCCATCAGTGAAACCCCAGGAATAATGGTAATGGGGGGGACAAGAATCCAGGGAGGATGTTACAGAGAATGAATTCGTTTTTCAAGAAAGAAAAACGGGAAGAGAGAGTGAAAGTCTTAAGTATCACAGAAAACAGTTTCTGATTTGCAATACTTGTTGAAAGTTTTCACTGTGCGTTATGCAAAGTTCAACAGGCAGAAAGTCACTATGTAACAATACTCTGCTTAAAAAAACCTAGAAATGAATGAAAATACATCACAGATCTGCTTCTTGTTTTGGTCTAAAGCTCTCTTGTGAGGTAAGACTTGAAATCCTGCCATTTTTTCCAGTTTCTGGTTCAGCCAGAAGCAATTTCAGACTTTGAAATGTTGTTATTAGTCCTTGCTAATTAGATAACTTGCTAAAGTCAGATAAGGAAACTGAGGCACAAGGAGTATGATGCTCATGCAAATAGCATAGAATCACAGAATGGTTTGGGTTGGAGGGGACGTTAAACATCATTTAGTTCCAACCCCCCTGCCATGGGCAAGGACACCTCCCACTGCACCAGGTTGCTCAGTGCCTCATCCAGCCTGGCCTTAAACANTCTGAGGTCCCCTTGAGCCTTCTCTTCTCCAGGCTGAGCATTCCCAACTCCTTCAGCCTGTCCCCAGAAGGGAGATGCTCCAGCCCTCTCATCATCTTCATGGTCCTCCTCTGGACCTGCTCCAACAGCTCAATGTCCTTCTTATGTTGGAAATAAGCAGATGTGAGAATCATAAACCATAAGCTTGCAAAAATATTTTTATTTGCATTTTTAAAATTTATTCCTGAGGATGAGTTTCTGAGAACTCCATGTACGTGGAGCTTTCAGTGTTTGCTGAGTCTGTGCTGGAGCTGGGCTGTGTTGTCTCTTTTGTTAGGTCTGTGATGCTTGCAATTAGTTAATGTAACTTTTTGACAGCCTACAAGTGCCTTAGGTCCTTTCGGGGGTTTTGTTTGTTTGTTTTTTAACCTCGAGTGAAACTGCCGAGTTCCTTTTTCTGGTGTAGCCTAAAAGCTGGTGTTACTTAACAACCCTAAGTACAAAAGAAAAAATAGCCTTCGGGTATTCCAGCATATTCTAGTCATCACCCTGTTATCTATAACCTTGGGTTGACATGAGATCCTTAGATGGAAATCTTTAAAGAAATGCAAAGTAATGCATCAAAGGGTGTTATGCTCCTGTGGCAGCCATGCTCTTGGTCTCCCTGACTCCAGCCACAGCTACAGCTCCTTCTTGGGCATGAAACTGCATGAAAGAAGCTGCAGCATCCTTGGCACATGGACTGTGTGAAATCACAAGGGGTGGGGGCTTCCCTGTCCTCTCTGCTCTTGCTTGTTCAAGGCTTGAAGCAACCAGGTCTGGTGGGAGGTGTTCCTGGAGATCTGGAACTAGATGATCTTTAAGGTCCCTTCCAACCCAAAGCATTCTATGGCTCCTCTTGCTGGAGCCAAACCTCTTCAGGCTGTTGGAGCTGCCCTAGTCTGTCTGCTGAGCAAAGAGTGAGAATGTGCCTGCAGTTTGTCCACAGGAACTGACTTTCCTGGTGAATCCAACAAAAGGGCAAGCCCAATTTTTTGAGCTGTCTTACCACGGTGTCTCATTGTTTCAGCTGAACCCTCTAAAGCGCTTTGTGAGGAAGAGGAGGAGCAAGTTACAGGGAAGGAGCACCTCTCTTGCAAAGGCTCATCTGCCTTCGAGCATGGATTAAATCCTTGTGCCTCCATGTCCCAGTCAGCTGAGCCTTATTTTCATGCAGCCCTTTTATGTGTGTCTGCAAATAAAAATAGTCCCCTTGTTTTTCAATGCAAAGCAGCAGAGTTATTTCAGTGCAGTAGCACCTCCTTGTGAGGTCCTGTGTGTGAGAGCAAGGAGGAGGCACATGGTTCTGCCATGGTTCCTTCAGCACAGCTTTTATCTGGGCTGGGATCAGGGGGAAGGCAATGAGGATAAATACTCGAATCATCAGAAACAAATGGTTCATCTGTTTCCAATCCAGCCCTGCTCTGCACAGAATGCAGGGTTACCTATTTCCAGCCACAGAGCAAAGCTCCCTCTCAGACTCTGAGTTAACCTGGCAGTCACTGCAGCCCTTGTCTCTACCTAGTCATGCAGTTAATGTGTGGGCTTTGCTGTACTGCCTTGCACCTGAAGCTCTGCTCCTCTCTAGATGGATTCCAGCTGCTTTTCCCACTCCCACGCAACGACAGTGCAGGAAAGAAATGAGTCACATCGAGTGTGCTGTGCTCCCACTTCAGCAAAAGGAGATGGCTGCCCTGAATGAGAGTCAGGAAACTTGATCCCAAGTACCAAAACTCTGTATCCTAAAACACAATTTCTTTCTTCCTTTATTTTTTTTCCCTTTGGAAAGCCAAGTGTTCTCTGTAAGAGTTTGCAGATCTGCTGTCCCATGGACCTCGTTGTTTTATAAAGACAGCTTGCACGTTCATCCACTGCTTTCATTTGATTTTATGTTTTCCTTTTCCAAGAATGGTGAAAGTGTTTGCTGTCCCTGGCAGTAGTGGCTGTATCTGGC
>VZTY01012927.1:125387-136776 GCA_013400935.1 Turnix velox | reverse complement strand
GTGATGACATCTACACGTGGTCACCATCCAATCTCACGTCCCTTATAAAAGCTACAACCATTTCAAAACTCTTTTTGCCCTCTTTTAAAACAGTATTTTGGGGTTGGAACTCGATGATCTTGAAGGTCTCTTCCAGCCCAAACCATTCTATGATATCAGGGAGGAATAATTAATCTAAAAAACAGAAGATGTGCTGCAAACCTAGCACACAACATCCCCAAATAAAACCAGTTAAATCAGAGGGGTTTTTACTGGTTGGAGACTAAACAGGTGGCTGTAGAAGGTCTGTTCTCTCATGTCCTTTAAACCCCAAACCCTGGACAAACAGAAGAGCTTGTGATCCATCAAGAAGTAAGTCAAAGTCTGATCTCCCCAGGCTCTCAACCATGCAGTGATGCAGGAAATGCACAGCTCATTAACATTCTGCCTCAAGGATTTAAAGGATTTCTTAGGGCACCAGTTTATAATCAGAAAATATTTAGCCTCCACTTCAATTTAAGATGAAATATTGAGAAGCAAGTAGCAAAAAAGCAAGGTGGGGAGCAGCCAGATAAGAAGATTAAATTATAATAGTGTCTAATTCTAGTAGATTTCCAGAAAATGCAATCAGCTGATTAAGTCTCACTTGTAGAAATAATTTGTTCATTCAAATCCTCTCACCTCTGAGGGCTCCTGCTCTTCACTGACCTCCTCCAATGAGCCGTAAACTCCTTTTTTTTTTTTTTTTTTAAGAGACAGAGCAGGATAATCTAAATAAATGAACCCAGAGTTTTCAAAGCTCAGCAAAGGCTCAGGGTCACTCCTTGGTCTGTGCAGGTCCATCAGTCATCTGAGCTTTAATAACCCAAATTCCATGGCACAGAGTATATAAAGACAGAGAAACCCAACAGACATAAATCCTCATCACTTTAACTGTCCTATTTTCTCTCTGCCAGACAGAGTTTTGGCCAAAGTGGAGAAGAGCTGCTTTATAGCTCAACCTCAGCAAAGAAAACAGCTTCCTCCATCCCTCTGTATCCTCCAGGCTCATATTTTTTAATTTTTCCTTCTGTCAAACAAGTAATCAGGAATATATGGAAACAGGTTGAGGAGCAGGTAACTCTTCTACACCTCAAAAATGAGCTTAGAAAAGGAAAATCCAACCTAAATCCAACACTGATGTAACTCAGATGCTGTAACAAGCAATCTGCTGTGAGGGAACTGAAAAAGGGTGATTTTAGAGCCAGGTTATTAGAATTATTAGGTAGAAATTTGCCTGTAAGCATTCCCTTTCCCTGAAGCATCAGAAAATTGTCTCATCACCCTCTGGCCAAGAAGGATGCTGCTTACACAGGGTACCTGGTGATGCCAGAGCTGGTTATAACCCAAAACCACTGCAATTCAGATTAATAAAAATAAATTAAAATCAGAAAATACCCAAGGACAAGCAGAATGACCCACTTTAAGAGGATTAAGCAAAGTCTTCTCCTCCAGAGGCTTCAAGAGAAACTTCTCCAGACTGGAAAGATACTGAAAATTAATTTGATTTCTTCTCCTTGGCATTTCTAAGTAATAAAAGCAGCAGTGGGCAGCTTCAAAAAAACCAATTGTCAGGTTTTCAGAGGGTATTTTTGGGACAACTCCCCTCTGTGATTTATTTCCAAGAGGAGCTCTGGCCCTCTGGAGTTTTCATAACTCATCACATGTGAAGTGTGAAAAAACTCAGAATGAAAAAAAAAAACTAAACTTCCAACCCAAGCACCTTAAGAAGCATTAAAAAGAATTGCAGCAAAAGCAGCCCATTGCAGGAAAACTCTTCATTTGAGTTCATTAAAATAGAAATTGAAGTTAATTAAGGAACTGCTGGACTCCTTCTGTTCTAGGAGCTTGAAAGCCACGTGTGCATCCTTTCCCTGGGTCTGCTTTATTCACATGCAGTCAGTATATCAAAGTGCTGCATCCTGCTTACAAAATTCAAAGCAAAGCACATTTATCTCTTACAGAAGGGGAAGGGATTTACATTTAAATGGGTGTTCTTCACATATTTAATAACTCAGTTGAGTAATCAAAGAAGTACAATCTGAGAAGCAGCATCTTAGGGTTTGGCATCAACGTGGGTTCCCCAGGTTCCTCCTAGTTCATGTATTCCATGGATGGTGAGGAACACAAGAGGAATGTGGGCAATCTGCAGCTACAGTCATGAGGACAGGTTGAAGGAGTTGGGTTTGTTCAGCCTGGAGAAGAGAAGGCTCAGGGGGGACATCATGGTGATTTATCAATACCTGAAGGGGCTACAAAAGGGCTTAAGACTTTTTAATAGGGTCCAGGATGGATGCAAATTGGAAGAGGGGAGATTCAGGCTGAAGAAAGAAATTCTTTGCTGTGAGGGTGGTGAGACACTGGAAGAGGTTGCCCAGAGAGGCTGTGGATGTCCCCTCAATCCCTGGAGGTGCTTAAGACCAGGCTGGATGAGGCATTGAGCAACCTGGGGCATCCACAGCCTCTTTAAGCATCCTCTTCCAGNCCATCCCATATCCTATTAAGAAGTCCTAGCCAACCTTTCTGTAGCCCCCTTCAGCTATTTCTAAGCCACCATGAGGTCACAGAATCATAGAATAGCTTGGGCTGGAAGGGACCTCAGAGATCATCAAGCTCCAACCCCCCTGCCATAGGCAGGGACACCTCTCACTACATCAGGCTGCTCAGTGCCTTGTCCAGCCTGGTCTTGAACACCTCCAGAGAGGGGGCATCCACAACCTCTCTGGGCAACCTGTTCCAGTGTTTCACCATCCCTCACTGTAAAGAATTTCTTTCTTATGTCGAGTCTAAATCTACCCCCCTCCAGTTTACATCTATTGTTTCTAGTCCTCCCATCCCATATCATATTAAAAATTCCTTCCCCTGTCTTTCTGTAGGACCCCCTCAGGTACTGAGAAGTTACTCTGAGGTTCCCTCTGAGCCTTCTCTTCTCCAGGCTGAACAACCCCAGTTCCCTCAGCCTGTCCTCATAGGGCAGTTGCTCCAACCCTTTGACCATCTTCGTGGCCTCCTCTGGACCTGCTCCAACAGCTCAATGTCCTTCTTGTGTTGAGGGCTCCAGAACTGGATGCAATGCTCCAGGTTTGGTCTTATGGTTTAGGGTCAAGTTGATGACCAGACTCATTCTGAAAGATCCCTTCCCACCTCTAAGATTTTATGCTCTTTTTTTTGGCACAGAAGCTTCTCAATTCCAGTTTGTTCCCTTCTCTATAAAACCAGCATTATCTCCTGCTGCTCTCCCTATAATTTGGCTCCCCAATTAAATCCTGGCTTTTTCCTCATCATCTGCTTGTCTCTGCAGTGAAAAAGCCACTGCAGCTGAAGAGGTCTGAGCCAAGGAGCACAGCAGAGGAGTGTGTAACTCAGCACATCCCCACTGCTGTTTTACTGCAGGGACTGTGCAGCTTTCCCACCATGTAGAAAGCATCTGGGCTAAATAAGGCTGATCAAGATACACTAAATGTTTCTCCTGCCTTCCTTGTAAATAACATTTCCCTGTGGGCTACCAATTTATCAGCCAGTTTCTCAGCTCACAACCACGGATGAGGAAGCTGTGTGTAAAATGTTTAAGTCTCTTACACACATTCACCATCTTTGCATCTGTCTTTAGGCTGATGCTGGGCTTGTGTGCCCACAGCAAGTGTTTTGCTCCAAAAATTCTGAATTTTGGGAGAAATCCTCCTACTTCATGATGCTAATCTGGCTGCTGATCTCTTCAGAAGTTTACATATAGAAGAAAAACCTCTTGGATAGTTTAGAGACTTCTACAGAACCAGTTCAAATGAAAGTGGGGATTTGTGAAAATACTTAAAGTATAAAAGTAGTATTTTCTCATAGAATCATAGAATAGTTTGGGTTGGAAGGGACCTTAAAGATCATCGAGTTCCAACCCCCTGCCATGGGCAGGGACAGCTCCCACCACACCAGGTTGCTCAATGCCTCATCCAGCCCGGCCTTAAACACCTCCAGGGATTGAGGGGGCATCCACAACCTCTCTGGGGAACATCTTCCAGTGTCTCACCACCCTCACTGGAAAGAATTTCTTTCTTATGTCAAATCTAAATCTACCCCCCTCCAATTTACATCCATTGTTTCTGGTTCTCCCATCCGATATTATGTTAAAAATTCCTTCCCCTGCCTTTCTGTAGGACCCCCTCAGGTACTGAGAAGTTACTCTGAGGTCCCCTCTGAGCCTTCTCTTCTCCAGGCTGAACAACCCCAACTCCTTCAGCCTGTCCTCATAGGGCAGTTGCTCCAACCCTTTGATCATCTTCGTGGCCCTTCTCTGGACCCTCTCCAACAGCTCAATGTCCTTCCTGTGTTGAGGGCTCCAGAACTGGACACAGTAACTCCAGGTGGGGTCTCACCAGTGCCGAGTAGAGGGGTAAAATCACCTCTCTTGACCTGCTGGTCACACTCCTCTTGATGCAACCCAGGATTTGGTTGGTGCCTTCTTGGCTGCAAGTGCACACTGCTGGCTCATGTTGAGTTTGTCATCAACTGACACCCCCAAGTCTTTCTCTTCAGAGCTGCACTCAAGCCACTCTCCACCCAGCCTGTGTCTGTGCTTGGGATTGCTTCCACCCAGGTGCAGGACCTTGCACTTGGCCTTGTTGAATGGTTCGGATTGGAAGGGACCTTCAAGATCATCTAGTTCCAATCCCCCTGCCATGGGCAGGGACACCTCCCACCACACCAGGTTGCTCAATGCCTCATCCAGCCTGGCCTTAAACACCTTCAAGGATTGAGGGGGCATCCACAACCACTCTGGGCAACCTCTTCCAGTATCTCAAAACCCTCACAGTAAGGAATTTCTTTCTTATCTCCAACCTAAATCTCCCCTCTTCCAATTTACACCCATTATTCCTAGTCCTTCCATCACATATCCTATTAAAAAGTCCTCCCCCAACCTTTCTGTAGCCCCTTTCAGGTATTGAGAAGCTTCTATGAGGTCTCCCTGAGCCTCCTCTTCTCCAGGATGAACATCCTCAACTTCCAATTTGCATCCATTCCCCCTACTCCTGCCATCCCATATCCTATTAAAAAGTCCTCCCCCAGCCTTTCTCCCCTTAGATGGAGAAGTAGGAGAGAGCATTTTTCACATTGTCATTGGCCAACCTGGTCCAAACCACAACTTGCTGAACACACACAGTTCTACAATCAGCTCTACTTTCCTCCTACATTTCAGTGGATTTTTTTCTAATTTTTCCTGGCCTCTGAAACAGTCTGGTTGCAGCTTAAACATCTGACAAAGCAGCTGAGTGCAGGCTGGTGAGAAGCAATTATTTTGGACACTGATTACTCCTCATGCAGGCAGAGAGTAGAGGAGCTGGGGAAGACCAGGGCTTTGTGTGATGGACTGCTGTGTCTGGAGGAGTTAATTAATGTTGTGGGGCAAGCAGGAAATAAAAAAAAAAAAAAGAAAACCCCAAAAAACCCCTCTGCAAACAGCTTACCATTCAAATTAATTGACATGAAGTAACTTCATATGTTTAATTTAAACACAATTAATTTATTAGAGGAGGAAAGCTGGTCTGGGGACAGATAGCTGGTTGCTTCTGGTGCACCAGTTAGAGCAACATCAGGTTCCCATAGCAACATATTTGTTAGAAACAAGGCAAACATCCTTCTGCTGATGTGGGGATGTTTTTAAACCCAGCAGAGTGGTGATGATGGCAGCAAGAGGATTCAAAACATGGAGATTAAATAAATTTAGGGGTATGAAGAAGACCCATTTGCTTCTTCTGAGCTGGCAGGGCAATGGACCAAAGCTGGAAATGCCAATGCTGGTGGGAGGGACTGCAGAAAACAGCTCAGCTCTGCATTGCATCAGTCCTGTAGCATCACTCACGTGCTCTAACTCCATATGTGGGCTCTGAAACTGAGGAGGAGGAATTTATTCACCCCCCACCCCAAGGAATTCACTCCCAGGACAAGCAGGAGTTTTGTCATCATGATTATTCATGCATCATTGTCACCTCATCCTCACCCTTGCCTCTCACAGAAAGGAAGGAGACAATCACTAACCCTCATTATTTTGCTTTTTTTCCTCTTGTTTCTGCTCAATTCTGTGGAGCTGCTCCCACCATTCCCACATCCCAGGACAACCAAACCTTTTCTCCCTCCCTCAATCTTTTTACAACCTGTTTTCACTCATTTTAGGGATGATCCCAGTCTCTATTCCAAGATTTCCTCCTCCAGGTCACCTCATTTTAAATACTTTACACTTTATTGTTTTTTTTTTTTTACTTTATATTTGAAGTATACACCAGGATTAAGAACTACATATGCTCAGCCACTGTTCTGAGAAATATTAGGTCTGTATTAAGCATCTTTAGGAGAAATTTCTCATCACTAGGAGTGGGGGCAGATGGAGAAAAACACTGGAAGGCACAGACAACCCTCCAGTCTGTCAAATTTCTGTAATTAAATTACAACAAAGACTTAAAGTGTGTTCATACCTTCCTTTTTTTTTTCCCTTCCTGCCCCTCTCCACCATCTCCCCAGCTCCAGAAAGTATTTTTTCCATGTAATACACACATTAGCTTCCAGCAGGGAAATGTAATTATCATAATAAGATTTCTTTAAAACTTGGCTTTTATGTTGTCTGCCACGCTAATGTAAATCTTAGCCACGCTAATGTAAATCTTCTGCCAAGTTCACTGAGTGCCTCTCAAAAAAAAAGCAAGAAAAAATACATAGAATCAATATGAAGTGGGAAAATGGACTAAACTGGAGGCCATCAAGCCTTGGATTCCAAAAAAAATATTGTAAAAATTATAATAAACCACTTTCATTATATTACTTGGTAAATTGACACGATGGAGCTGATGTAGCAGCAAAGCTCTCACTGGAAAAGCTCTTCACCACTTCCAGTATGTTGTAAATTTGATAAAAATCTGCATTTCCTGATGATGCATCTCACACTTCACTCACTTTATGATGTTCCCATTGTTTTAAAACCTCTCCCATGATGTTTTTTTCCCTGCCATCATTTATTATTTAGACACTTCGCCCACTTCTTGAGGCTGTTTCATCTCACAAGGTGCAAAATCCTATTGTGCTGGAAAGAAAAAAATAAATAAAAATCTGTGTGGGGCTGGTTTGGTTTCTAAACAACAGAAGATTTCATCTTTCTCACAAATCAGAGCTGTAGTGCCACCAGCACATCCCTCTGGTCCTTTATACAGCTTGAAGTGGGTTAAATAAATACAAATAAATCCTTGGCTGACAAACTTGCATCCTACTTCCAATTGCTTTCAGACAGGCAGGGATGAATTGATGCTCTGTCCTTTCTCCGGGGTGCAAGACTGATTTCCTTCTCCCTTTAAGCACCAGTAAGTGGATGTGACATTCACTCCACATCTTATTGACAGGCAAATATTCCCCACACAATTACAAACACCCTTCCCTCATCCCCTCCTTTCTCTCAGGATCAGCTCAGGGATAATGACAAACACTTCACCTGCTTTTAACTCTCAAATAAAATTGCTTCTTCACTATTTTTTAACACAAGTTCTGTTGTAAAACAGCTCCTTTTCCCCTTCTTTAAAAAAAAGCCCCAGTTTTGGCTTCAAGACTGTTTTAGAAAGAAATTTTTCACCCTTAATTATTTCCCCACATATTCAAAACACAACAGCATCAATCCATGTTTGTAATTAAAGCTGAATTTGCACCTTGCACTTAAAACAAAGGTTTATTTTCTTTCTATTTCATCACCAAGCCCTCTCATTTTAGAATATCAAACCCTAGGACGTTTTAAAGATACCCAGCCATTACTTTTACATGGTTTTTCACCCCTCCATGAGCTCAGCTAATTCTCAGCCTTGAGATTTCAGGAATAAATCAGCCCACCAAGCCTTTCCTGAGGAAAAAAAAAAAAAAAAAAAGGTTGTTTTTAAGTTGGGAATTGTTTCTTCTAATAGCTATGATTATCTGCTGTGCAAAAGCTTCTCTACCCCATCCTGGGCTTCTCTAGAGATGATACCACAGAAAGATAAAAAGCCAGAGGGTAATTATACAGCTTTTCATTTCCACTCATCTCAGAGCATCATGTAAAACCCACAAAATGCCTCCTGCACACAAGCAGTAGATCTAAAGGATTACCTGGTAAATACAGAGAGAAATATGGTTATTTTTCAAGGATTAATATCAGAGAGAAGGAAAAAAAAAAAAAAAACCACCTCCTTTTATCTTCCTCTGAAATATTTTTTCCCTTTGACTCCGAGCTATTAGCTGGGATGTAGAAGGATTTGATAGAGGCACCTGCAGCAGAAGAAATACTTCTACTGTGGTAGGAGAAATGCAGATAAATTTGGAAATATAACCAGAATCCTAATGGCCATTTTTTGCTTCTATTCTCCTCAACCTTCAGGTAAAACTTTCTAAGTTCCCAAACTAAAATAATTAATTTCAAAAACACCTTTTTTTGATTTCTTTATAATTTAAAAAGGTTTTTACAACCAAAGCTCCTCAGACAAGGGGTTTTTGGGTAGATTTTCCTGCTCTTGCAGGGGATTGGACTAGATCTCGAGGTCTCTTATAATCTGTGGTTCTTATTTTGGGGTTTTTTTATATTAATGTGATGGATAAATTCTTCCAGAGTCCCGTTTTGCTTCTCCATGGCTTCAACTTTTGGTGGAAAACCCAGATTTTCATCAAATCTCACAGTTAAAAGTGGTTTTAAATGAGGAGGTGCCTTTCTATATTGATTTTTTTATATTTTACAGCTCCATCCCAGCAGCCAAAACTGCAATTCCCATTTCTGTAGAGGAGAAAGGGGACAGTGCACACAGGGAAACCCACAGCATCACATCAACCAAATGACATCATGATGGCTCACACCATCAACAGGCATCAAAGATCTTCCATTTTGCCAGTTCTCTTCTTTAAAACATGAGGTTTCCTGCTGTTTAGATGCAAAAAATCATGGATGCAAATGGCTATATAAGTGATAGCTTCTAGTAACACCATCCCCACCTCTTCTTTTTTTTTTTGCCTAAAGATGGATTTAGATTCACAGGAGCAAACTCCATTTGAATTTCCAATCAGACATGGCCCCAAAGCTCCTGCAGAACTATAAGGCATTCAAGCATCTCTGATGTTATGTGTGTTTTAGACATTTTTAGGAAGAAGGATGGAGTGAAAAGTAATGAAATGAAATACTTTGCTGCAGCCTAACTTCATGCTTGAATGAGTTGCAAAATGCAGAAGGTTTTTGCCTTGGAAGAAGAAGGGGGGGGAAAAAGCATTTAAAAATAAGCTCTTGAACTATCCAGCTTGAAAATCCTCCACCCAAAATAGCCTGAAATTAATTTATAGTGAAATCTCCCAAAATTACAAGCCCCAGAGCTTTATGGTTGCTGCCAAGGAGCTTTATGACCATATATATATAAGAATAGAATTTTTTTTTCTGGGCACAGCCATGGCAAAGGACAAGTAGAACCCCTTGAGCTCAGTTTTTTTTGGGGTAAAGAAGGGAAGTGCTGGGATTTTTGCAGATTAAAAGAGCATCTCTCCACTCAGGAGTGAGAATTTTCACTCCCTGCTCCATAAATATTTCTAGTCAAGGATTTGTCTGCCCTATCTAAGGCCCAGAACATCCCCCAAGGCTTCACCTTGTCTTTTCTATCAGTGCTTCAAAGAGGACAAGCTCAAAACACAGGTTGGTTGGTGCCAAACACTTGTACAACCTCAGTTATTACAGTGGGAAATGGATGGAGCTCAGCAGCACAGACCCCTGTTTTGAAGCTGAAGCAGACAACAAACCAATAAACCCCAAAAAGGCCTTCAGGAGAGCAGCAAACATGGTTTTCCTCATGTTTCAAGCAGCTCAGAGTTATTGCAATGGTAGAAATGCACATCCACAGGGTGCAGGTGGCTTCACAGCAACACTGCAGGGACATAAAGCATGTTCTGCACCACCAGGGATCACATCTCCAAAGCCCAACTTTATATCCAGGCAGTGCATTCTCACAGAGTAAATTTTCTCCAAGAAAAAAAAAAAAACAACAAGAGAGAGCCCTGATTTAAAATATCATTCAACAAATTCCCAGGGTTCAGGTTCCCATAACAACAGAGACAGCTCCAACACTTGCTGCTCACTCCCAGCCCAGGCAGCAAAGGGCAATGAGATCTGCTCAAACACTCACAGCATCTCCAAGGTTCATCTTCCCCATCAACACCAAGGATTTTTCCCCATTTTCTTTGCACAAAGACTTTTGGCACCCCCTTGCTCACACCATCCCAGTATCAACCCTAAATATGGTCCAAGTAGAACCATCTCACAAGCACAGGGAACATGTTCTAGCCTTGGTCACACCATCCCAACATCAGTCCTAAATATGGTCCAGGTAGAACCATCTCACAAGCACAGGGAACATGTTCTAGCCTTGGTCACACCATCCCAACATCAACCCTAAATATGGTCCATGTAGAACCATCTCACAAGCACAGGGTGGTGAAAATGTCATGTGTCTAAGCCTCCCAGTGCTCCAGTCTTGGTCACACCATCCCAACATCAATCCTAAATATAGTCCATATAGAACCATCTCACAAGAACAGGGTTGTGAGAATTTCAAGTGTCAAAGACTCCCAAATCTCCAGCCTTGGTCACACAGTCCCAACATCAATCCTAAATATGGTCCACAAGCACAGGGCAGGTGTTCCAGCCTTGGTCACAGCATCAGTCCTAAACAAGACCCAAGTAGAACCATCTCATAAGAACAGGGCAGGTGCTCCAGCCTTGGTCACAAAATCCCAACATCAATCCTCAATGTGGTCCAAGTAGAAGCATCTCACAAGCACAGGGAACACTCTCCAGCCCTGGCTACACCATCCCAACATCAATCCTAAATATAGTCCATATAGAAGCATCTCACCAGCACAGGGTTGTGAGAATTTCATGTGTCAAAGCCTCCCAATGCTTCAGTCTTGGTCACACCATCCCAATATCAATCCTAAATGTGGCCCATAAAGAACCATCTCACAGGAATAAGGGACATGTGTTCCAGCCTTGGTCACACCATCCCAACATCAGTCCTAAATATGGTCCAGGTAGAACCATCTCACAAGCACAGGGCTGTGAGAATTTCATGTGTCAAAGCCTCCTAATGCTCCAGCCTTGATCACACCATCCCAACATCAATTCTAAATATGGCCCAGATAGAACCATCTCACAAGCACAGGGCAGGTGCTCCAGCCTTGGTCACAGCATTGACCCTAAATATGGTCCAGGTAGAACCATCTCATGAGAATAAGGCACATGCTTCAGCCTTGGTCACACCATCCCAACATCAATCCTAAATATGGCCCAAGTAGAACCATCTCACAAGCACAGGGTTGTGAGAATTTCATGTGTCAAAGCCTCCCA
>VZTY01012927.1:103140-125191 GCA_013400935.1 Turnix velox | reverse complement strand
AACATCAATCCTAAATATAGTCCATATAGAAGCATCTCACCAGCACAGGGTTGTGAGAATTTCATGTGTCAAAGCCTCCCAATGCTTCAGTCTTTGTCACACCATCCCAATATCAATCCTAAATGTGGCCCATAAAGAACCATCTCACAGGAATAAGGGACATGTGTTCCAGCCTTGGTCACAGCATCCCAACATCAACCCTAAACGTGGTCCATACAGAACCATCTCACAAGCACAGGGCACATGTTCCAGCCTTGGTCACAGCATCAATCCAAGTAGACCCAAGAAGAACCATGTCACAAGGACAAAACATTTGTTCCAGCCTTGGTCACACCATCCCAACATCAATCCTAAATATAGTCCATATAGAACCATCTCACAAGCACAGGGTTGTGAGAATTTCATGTGTCAAAGCCTCCCAATGCTCCAGCCTTGGTCACACAGTCCCAACATCAACCCTAAACCCAAGCAGAACCATCTCACAACCACAGGACACATCCTCCAGCCACTTTGGGGTCATCTACTGGAATATGAAGCTGAGCTGAAACAAACTGAGGCACTCCAGAAGGATTTCCAGGGTTGATTATATCTCAAATCTTTCACACAACCATCTCAAAACTCATCACTTGAGCCCCAGAAGCCCTTGGTGTGACTCTTATAAAATATTTGGGAAAACTATGACTCTTATATTTCTTTGAAACTTCTTTTCTTACAGCAAAATGGCAGGTAGAAAATCAACTAAGAGAAGACAAATTTTTCCTCTTTATTTTTTCTGTTGACTTGGGATGCATTGACACACAAAATTCTCACAACAGAAAATGCTCCAGACAAAAGGACAGATAAAAGAAATATTTTTAAAATATATTTTGATTTTTTTTTTTTGATGCTGCAGGTGATATCCCTGCCACGTGATTCCACACGCAGCTGAACCATTTCTTGGGCTTCAATTGTCAGAACATATTGGATTACACCAAATGCAACCTCTTGGATAAACCCAATGATGCTGCCTGTAATCATGAAATTACATTAAATTAGTCTAATTGTCCTGAAATGAACCTTCAATGTGCACAAATTAGCTCACTGGGAACAGCTGCCATTTCATGGAATGAGGTTTCAGCTGAGGATGTGCCAGGATGAGCCATCAAAGGATGAGCTTACCTTTGGGATAAGCAGGATCTCAGGTTGAGGAGACAGAAGAGGGCAGTGGGTGCTACAGGGGGCTGAATGGATGGATTTGAGTTAATCTGGAGCCCAGAAGAGCATCACTTGGTGCTGTAAATTATGAAGAACCACCAGAAAAAAACTCATAACATAATTATTGCCACCAGTGAGAGCACAGCAAGGCAGGGAGGCTACAGGAGGTTGTTCTCCTCCTTGGTGCAGGGCTGGGGTTTGGTGCAGGAGCAGCATTTTCACATCCAGACACTCAAAAATAAATGTGAAACAGCCTGAAGGCAGCTCAGCTTGCAGTGTACTCTGCCTCCCTCTCCTGGCCTCTTCCCAGGCATTGTAGAAATTTCAAACTTTGCACCAAAGTTAAATCAAAGCAGCACCAGCCACGTGAGGTTATAGAATCACTGAATGGTTTGGGCTAGAAGGGATCTTAAAGAAAATGTAATTCCAACCCCGCTGCCATGGGCAGGGACACCTCCCACTACACCAGGTTTCTCAATGCCTCATCCAGCCTGGGTGTCTGTGTCCTCCAGGAGGATTTATGGCACTGATTATGGCAAAACACAAGTATATTCTTTAGAAACTTCCAAATCCTAAATGGCTGGGTTGGAAGGGACCTTAAGGAACATCTTGTTCCTACCCCCTTGCCATGGGCAGGGACACCTCCCACCACACCAGGTTGCTCAGTGCCTCATCCAGCCTGGCCTTAAACACCTCCAGGGATTGAGGGGGCATCCACAGCCTCTCTGGGCAACCTCTTCCAGGGTCTCACCACCCTCACAGCAAAGAATTCCTTTCTTCTCTCCAGCCTGAATCTCCCCTCTTCCAATTTGCATCCATTACTCCTAGTTTTTCCATCACATATCCTATTCAAAAGTCCTCCCCCAGCCTTTCTGTAGCCCCCTTCAGGGATTGAGAAGCTGCTCTGAGATCATGAAGGCTTTTTTTCTTCTCTCCACCCTAAATCTCCCCTCTTACAATTTGCATCCATTCCTCCTACTCCTTCCATCCCATATCCTATTCAAAAGTCCTACCCCAGCCGTTCTGCAGCTCCCTTCAGGTATTGAGAAGCTCCTCTGAGGTCCCCCCTGAACCTTCTCTTCTCCAGGCTGAAAACCCCCAACTCCTTCACCCTGTCCTTGTCAAGGATTTGCTCCAGCTCAATGCAAACACACAGCAAATTGAAAGATAAACTTGTGAAAAGCAAACTCACTTCTCCATCTGGAAGTACATTTCCCAAGCTGACTACTTTAAAAAAGCAAAATAAAAGAAAGCTTTACTTTTCTTCTAAGATATGCATTAACAGAAAGGGATTTATTTGCTTTCCTAGGAATTTCTTTCACTAAAAACCAAGCTTTTTGGGAGGAAATGAGGATGCAAAAAGAGTGGCTGCAGTTCCCCTGCAGTGCAGAGACATGAGCACAGCAGCCACCGGGGGTCAGCACTACAGCAGAAAGGCCATTTATTTCCAAACCACTGGCTTTTCTAGAAAAAATATAAAAAAGGAATTATTCTAGTTGTGGGTTTGGCAGAGCAGCACCAGTTCCATGAGGAAAGAGCTGTGTGATTAACCAGGCTGCTGGCAGTCACACCAAGGTCACCATCTCCAGCTGCTGCACTGGGAGATGTTAAAGAGGTTTTTTTTTTGGCTGGAATTGCAGGGAATGATATTGCAAAAAATGCCCAGCTGATAACACAGCCCTCATTTCCAGCTCGTCTTCCTCTCTCTTCTGCAAATAAACCATCTTTTTCTCTGCACCAACCTGTTGGCTCCTTACCCAGAGCATTGCTGACCCTCTCACATCCTCTAAAAGGAATCCAAACATCTCCCACAACTTAATTTTACATATTTTAATTCTTTCCAAGCCGGAAAAATCTACATTTATTTCAAGAGACATGTATTTTGGCTCTGTAGGGAAGGTTTGGAAAGGCTCAGACGTTTTTTAACTACATCATTAGTCAGGATGAACATAGAATGGTTTGGGTTGGAAGGGACCTTCAAGATCATCTAGATCCACCAAGACAACATCTCCCACCACACCAGGTTGCTCACTGCCTCATTCTCCTGGCCTTAAACACCTCCAGGGATTGAGGGGACATCTACAACCTCTCCCACTGTCTCACCACCCTCATAATGATGAAAGTTCTGAGCTGATTTCCAATTAACAGCTTCTTTTAATTAAATACCTTATTTAACATCAGAATTCAGGCACAATATCCACTTAGAGATTCTCAAAATTCCCCACCTACCATAAAATAGGATAAACCCACAGTAAAGGCAAATACCTTGCTTCATTTTACTTTCCTTTCAACAGTTCAGGGCCATTAGCACTCCCTCAAAAGCCTCTGAAGAAAGGAAGGGATAACTAATTCCCATTTACAGCTGCAAATCTAATTACATGCATGTTTTAGGTTCATTGTTTTGGTGTCAGAAAAATATGATGTTCAGTATCCATTAGAAGGAATTATTACATCCTTAGACTTTGCTCCTCATGAACATCAAGAGAAGTGTGGCCAGCAGGGCAAGGGAGGTGATTTTGCCCCTCTGCTGGGCTCTGGTGAAATCCCAACTGGAGTTACTGTGTCCAGTTCTGGAGCCCTCAACAGAAGAAGGACATTGAGCTGTTGGAGCAGGTCCAGAGGAGGCCACAGTGATCATGAGAGGGCTGGAGGAAATCCTTTACAAGGACAGGCTGAAGGAGTTGGGGTTGTTGAGCCTGGAGAAGGCTCAGGGGGGACATCAGAGGAGCTTCTCAATACCTGAAGGGGGCTACAGAAAGCCTGGGGGAGGATTTTTTAATAGGATATGGGATGGCAGGAGTAGGAATGATGGATGCAAATTGGAAGAGGGGAGATTTAGGCTGGAGAGAAGAAAGAAGTTCTTTGCTGCGAGGGTGGTGAGAGACTGGAAGAGGTCTATGGAAGCTTCCCAGAGGGGGAATAAAATGAAGAAGAGTTAAAGCTTGTTCAGTATTTGATTTCCAGAGCAGCCCTGAGGAGGCTGCCCACCTTCTCCTGCTCTCTCTGACCTCCCCAAGAGTGGGGTTTGTTGGTTCTCTGTGGAAACCATGCAGAACTCACACAAGAAGCCCAGAGGTCACACTTCACTTAACACCATTGTCCCCACTCCAGCCATTTGAGCAAGTCAAAGATGAGAGGGCTGGAGCAACTCCCTTCTGAGGGCAGGCTGAAGGAGTTGGGGTTGTTCAGCCTGGAGAAGAGAAGGCTCAGGGGGAACCTCAATAGCTTCTCTATACCTGAAGGGGGCTACAGAAAGGCTGGGGGAGGATTTTTTTAATAGAATATATGATGGCAGGACTAGGAGTAATGGATGCAAATTGGAAGAGGGGAGATTAAGGCTGGAGAGAAGAAAGAAATTCTTTGCTGTGAGGGTGGTGAGACCCTGGAAGAGGTTGCCCAGAGAGGTTGTGGATGCCCTCTCAGTCCCTGGAGGTGTTTAAGACCAGGCTGGATGAGGCACTGAGCAACCTGGTGTGGTGGGAGGTGTCCCTGCCCATGGCAGGGGAGTTGGAACTTTATGTTCTTGAAGGTCCCTTCTAACCCAAACCATTCTATGACTATTCCATGATCTTTCATGCCCTGGGCATCCCTCTCAGGTCTTCTGCAGCTGCCCCAGCACGACATTTATAATTAAAAAGACAATATTATTAAGTAATAAAAGGCTTAAATAGGAAGAAAACTCCACCCACAAGGCACCAATGGCTGTTTTCTTGCTGGGGTGAGCTCAATGCTGCTTCACAAAGCAAAGGAGGAGTTAAATATCACTTTTTATGCCTCCTAACAGCTCATTCCACTGAGTGGAAAAGAAAAAAAAAATTAGTTATCTTCCCATTTCATTTCCATGGCTCTCTAATCCATTCAGCTCAGGCAGGAGCACATCATCTGTCAGGGGGGATTTTTACTTATGGGTTTTCTGGGAAGAGGTAAATGACTTTTCCTCCTTCCTAGTGCTGGAGCCAGCCCTGGGGAGAATCAGGTTATCCTCTTCTCCTCTAAAACCCAAAACTCAGAGGGGACTTTTGGAGTAGTTTATTTCTCATCATCTCCCAAAAAGAAATAAAAAAATAGGGCTTTCCTTTCAATAGAAGTGATGTTTTTTTCTACACCAACACACACAACATTATTTAACATGACAAGGTGATGGCGTAGGAGCTGGCAGGGATCTCATTCTCAAGCACTAGAGATTTATTCCAGTTGCTTTCAGGCTGCTGAAACCTGACATAACACCAGGATCATAGAATCATAGAATAGTTTGGTTGGAAGGGACCTTAAAGATCATCGAGTTCCAACCCCCCTGCCATAGGCAGGGATACCTCCCACTAGATCAGGCTGCTCAGTGCCTTGTCCAGCCTGGTCTTGAACACCTCCAGAGAGAGGGCATCCACAACCTCTCTGGGCAACCTGTTCCAGTGCTTCACCACCCTCACTGTAAACAACTTCTTTCTTAAGTCTAAATCTACCCCCTTCCAATTTACATCCATTGTTTCTAGTCCTCTCATCCGATATCATATTAAAAATTCCTTCCCCTGCCTTTCTGTAGGACCCCCTCAGGTTCTGAGAAGCTACTCTGAGGTCCCCCCTGAGCCTTCTCTTCTCCAGGCTGAACAACCCCAACTCCTTCAGCCTGTCCTCATAGGGCAGTTGCTCCAACCCTTTGATCATCTTCGTGGCCCTTCTCTGGACCCTCTCCAACAGCTCAATGTCCTTCCTGTGTTGAGGGCTCCAGAACTGGACACAGTAACTCCAGGTGGGGTCTCACCAGTGCTGAGTAGAGGGGTAAAATCCCCTCTCTGGACCTGCTGGTCACACTCCTCTTGATGCAACCCAGGATTTGGTTGGGTTCTTGGCTGTGAGTGCACACTGCTGGCTAATGTTGAGTTTGTCATCCACTGACACCCCCAAGCCTTTCTCTTCAGAGCTGCACTCAAGCCACTCTCCACCCAGCCTGTGTCTGTGCTTGGGATTGCTTCCACCCAGGTGCAGGACCTTGCACTTGGCCTTGTTGAACTTCATGAGGTTGGCTTGGGCCCACCTCTCAAGCCTGTCAAGGTCCCTCTGGATGCCATCCCTTCCTTCTGCTGTATCAACTGCACCACACAGCTTGGTGTCATCTGCAAACTTGCTGAGGGTGCACTCAATCCCACTGTCCATACCTCCTACAAAGATGTTCAATAGCACTGGTCCCAGTACTGATGGAAATCCTAGTGGTGGCTGCACCTTGAACATCCCCAGGGATGGGGTCTCCATCACTTCTTTGGGCAACCTGAGCCAATGTCTCACCACCTTCATGGGGAAAAACTTCCTCATGTCTCTGCTCTAGTTTCAAGCCATTGCCCTTCATCCTATCACTCCAAACAGCCTCTTCCCAGCTTTCTTGCACCTTCAAGTTCAAGAAAAGCACCCTCCAGGCACAGGGATTTAACTAAGATCAACACAACCACCTCTGGAAACAGTCTCTGAGCTCAGGGGCTTCACTTGGGGTGAGCAAATGAAGCAACTTGTTCCCATGAAAAAATCATTACCAGCTAATGCATACAGGAAATCCAACATATTTCAGTACTAAGGAACATATTTCCAGCCCCAAACCCATCTATCTGGTCTCAAATCAACCCATCCAAGCAGATTTTTCTGCTGATTCTTTTCTCTCACCATCCAGGGTGGGAAGAGAAGTGCTGTCACTAAAGCTTTGCTCAGATGCCCCTCATAACCAGAAACTCAGGAGGAGAGAAAGGGTCACAGCTTTGATGTGAAACCCTGAAAATCCTTTTTCTTCATTCTGGTCACATCTTGAACCTAGTTTCTTATTTCATAATCCATGGAAAATTAACTGGAAAGATGGGGAGATGAAAAAAGATAAATAAATAAATCAGGAGCCTTAAAAACCAGCAGCATTTAGGAGCCAAAGAACTAATGGAAAGTGACAATTCATCTAATGGAGCAGAGAGAGAATAATAAGCAACAGAAAGGCCAGAAAACTGCATTAAGCTCAGCAAGTTTCTTGGATTTTGCCCCTGTAGGAAGCGAGTTGTTTCTCTGCTCAGCCCCATTCTTCAAAAAAAACCCTTGAGATCAGCTCTCTCTCCATATATTCAAAGCTTCATGGGAAGACAGAATGGAAATACCCTTAAAAAAAAAAAAAAAAAAAAAGAGAATTTAAAGCCTCACAGTGCCAATCATAAATCTCTCAAGTTTTGCCTCTTTTTTTAATTCAGAGACTGTCAAAATGACAAATCCTACAACCTTCCCTTTTGGCTCCAGCTAAATTTCTGACAAGGATTTGGGCCAGGTTCAAATCCATCCTCCAGATCAGAGGAATCCCTCCAGCTCTGCCTGGCAGAGAGGAATTTCAGCTGAGATTTGGGAAGATTTAGGGTTGAGTTATGGCTCCAACCTCCTCCTCAATTATTCCTTTTGGAAATCTCCAGCCCTAGAGTGAAGCTGGGTTGGATAAACCCCCCCCCCCATGGCTCATCTGTGAAATGAAAACCATGTTCTCCAAGCAATCCTAGACAGGAATTACCCTCTTTTAAAAAGGTGACTGTGTCCCCAGATGACACTGATGGATTTTTCACACATCAGGCAAATTTAATGCTTGCCACAGCAAGAATTTACTGCCTTGGGAAACCAGAGCTTTTTGTCAGTGAAGTCCTAAACCAAGGAGCTGCAGTTTTCCCCGTTATTGGTACAAATCAACAAAATCCTGTGTAATTACAAGAAAAACACCCAGAAAACACATTTATTAAGGTGTAAACCTGGCAAGGTGGGGTAGAGGAGGAAGATTTGGGCACTGATAGTTCTATTGGGGCAGCTTTTTGCCCTCTTTTTGGCCAGACTAAGATGTAAAAGAGAGGAGAGAGGAGCAGACAGATCATTATTTTCTTTTGAAGTGGGCAAAGGCATTGGCAAAATGATGGATGCAAAGAAACACTTAGAAATCTGCTAAAATCACTTAAATAACACCACCGTGAGGGTGTGAGGAACTGGAATAGGTTGCCCAGAGAGGGAGTGGAGGCTCCATCCTTGGAAATATTCAAAGCCAGGTTTGCTGAGGCTCTGAACAACCTCACCTAGTGCAGGATGTCCCTGTCATTGCAGACTAGATGGCTTTTGAATGTCCCTTCCAACTCAATGCATTCTAAAATTCTCTGTTTATGCTTTAGGTGCTTTATAAATCCCTGTCCATGGCAGGGGGGATGGAACCAGATGATCTCTGAGATCATCCAGACCATTCTGTGTGTGAGAAACCTCATTTTCATAAGAGCATCCTAAGGAATGTACAAAACAAGCAGAGTTTCAGAGGTTAAGTGAAGTTCAAACCCTCCAGCTTGGGAACAGGGCTCCAAAACAAGCAGACAACTCTTCAGGCTACATGTTGTGATTGCTGTAGTACAACCTGAGGTTATTATGCAAATCTGCTAAAATTAAGCAGGAATAATCAGCCTCTTCTGCAGAAACAGCTGCACAAAGAACACCCCAAGTCCCTCCACCTCATGGGCAGGAGAGAAAAGTTCATTTTCAAGATGTTAAATTTTTATTTTTCCAAGCAAGAGCAGCACAGAGAGGGGACACACATCTGCAATAGAATCATAGAATGGTTTGGGTTGGAAAGGACCTTAAAGACCATCTAGTTCCAACTCTGCTCCATCCCAGGAGGAGAAGGTGCAGATTTGGCTACACAAAAACTGAGGCACATCCTGCAAACAGAGCCCAGATCTTCCTGCAGGTGTTTTTTCAGGAAAAAAAAAAGACTTCTTAAAACAAAAGCAGAAGCCATAGAGATGCTTCCAGGTGGTGCAAGGAAGTTGTGCTGTCAAGTCTGAGATTTATCCAGAGTTTGGCACCTCTCCAGGCACAGACACAGGGACTGACATTTAAATTAAGGGCAAAGCCTTTACCTTTCAAGCACATCCCAGTGTTATTTAAAAAGGCCAAGTGCTACCAGTGACAGTGATGGGGCATTGGGTGTCTGCAAGTCCTGTTCATAAAATACAGACTACACATGTCAGAACTCCACACAGCTCCTCAGAAATTGCTGCTGCAAAAGAATCACAGCAGACAAGAGCTGGTTTTATGGTTTCTAGATCTCCTTTCACAGCCTTGAGTGATGCAGGACCCTTTTATGGCTCTGTCACAAGTATTTTTATTCAGTGGCTCAAAGCACAACTAAATTTTGGCATTCCAGACCAGCATCCCCTCCTTTTCTCCTTAAGGGATCCCTCCTGCCCACATTAAATCCTCAAGGGTAAGGTGACACAGCTTGGGCAGCCAGATTCCATATATTTCCTCCCTACTAGAAAAGGAAAACCCAAAAAACAACCCCAAAACTGAAGTTCCCACTGGTGTTTTCCCACCTTGGTTGGTCATTAGGAAAACAAACCCCTTCCACTCAGGAACTGAGGCTTTTTTTCACACATTTTTATGTAACATCTGACATAAGGGATTCACAGCCTTTGGATTGGTCCCAGACCACATCCTGTGAAAGATTAAAACCAAACCTTCTTGAAAAACTGCCAGGTATTTGCTTGGAGGCAGCAGCGTGATGTCAGGCTTGATTAATTGAGTAGCTGTCAGCTAAAGCAGTCAGCTTCCACTCTAAGTGCCACAACAGAAGTCACACACAAATTTGCAGCTGAAATCTAATAAATAACTCCTAATGAATAATATTTTGAATCTCACCACTTCAATGGAGAAGAGAAGGCTCAGGGGAGAGCTCAGAGGAGCTTCTCAATATCTGAAGGGGGCTACAGAAAGGCTGGGGGAGGAATTTGAATAGGAAATGGGATGGAAGGACAAGAAGTGATGGATGTAAATTGGAAAAGGGGAGATTTAGTTTGGAGAGAAGAAAGAAGATCTTCCATGTGAGGGTGGTGAGGCTGAAGGAGTTGGGGTTGTTCAGCCTGGAGAAGAGAAGGCTTGGGGGGACCTCAGAGCAGCTTCTCAATACCTGAAGAGGGCTGCAGAAGGACTGGGGTAGGACTTTTTAATAGGGTCCAAGGTGGAAAGACTAGGAATAAGAGATGTAAATTGGAAGAGGGGAGATTCAGGTTGAAGAAAAGAAAGAAAATCTTTCCTATGAGGGTGATGAGACACTGGAAGAGGTTGTCCAGAGAGGCTGTGGATGCCCCNATGGCAGGACTAGGAGTGATGGATGTAAATTGGAAGAGGGGAAATTTAGGCTGGAGAGAAGAAAGAAGTTCTTTGCTGTGAGGGTGGTGAGGCTGAAGGAGTTGGGGTTGTTCAGCCTGGAGAAGAGAAGGCTCAGGGGGTCTTCAGAGGAGCTTCTCAATACCTGAAGGAAGCTACAGAAAAGCTGGGGGAAGACTTCTTAATAGGGTCCAGGATGGAAAGACTAGTAATAAGGGATGTAAATTGGAAGAATGGAGATTTAGGCTGGAGAGAAGGAAGAAATTCCTTATGGTGAGGGTGGTGAGACCCTCTAAGGGGTTGCCCAGAGAGGCTGTGGATGCCCCCTCAACCCCTGGAGGTGTTTAAGGCCAGGCTGGATGAGGCACTGAGCAACCTGGTGTGGTGGGAGGTGTCCCTGCCCATGGCAGGGGGGTTGGAACTAGATGATCTTTAAGATCCCTTCCAACCCAAACCATTCTATGATGTTGTTGTTTCCAATGGGAGAGACAACTTTGTTTTGTACATATTTAAACAACTTCCACTATGAGAAGGACTTTGCTCCAGCCCACAGTAATCCAAAGAATAATCATCCTCAAACTTGTAACTGCTCAAAGACTTTTAACATGTTTTGTGAGATGCTGAGACAAGTATAAACCAAAGAGGGGTCACCCCAAGAGTGTCTGGGGAAGATTTTGGGATACACAAGAAGGGAAGGAAGAGATGAAGGAGGTGAGATGGAGGATGGTGAGGGTGTACACACAGACATTTCTCTCTTACCTGCTTCCATCAGCTGACATTGCTGCCCAAAAACTTGTGAGAAGGTGACAGGGGCTGCTGCAGGGCTGGAGGTCACTGGAGGGGAGTCCATTGCTCTCGTCGGGTCCCTTGTGTTAGTCATGGGGCAGAGTCCAGCAGCTGTGAGAGGGCTCCTGTCCCCTAGAGACCCTCAGAAGGGGACACCCACTGAGTCCCTTTGCTCAGCCAAGGCATTTCCTTTCTCTTTCCAAGGCACAGATGCCTTCAGTTGGGAGCCATCACTGTCACCTGCCTCTGCTTCTTCCTCCTGGAGATGTGTGCTGTGTCCTGGGGCAGGTCTGGTGGCCTCAGGCACAAATTGTCCTCAGGCAAAGAGGGCTGAGCCCTTCTGCCATGGCTGTAACAAGAATAGAAGTCTGTTTTCCTCTCCTCCCAGAGCTGAGATGCCCGAAGGCAGCATCCACCGTGTCCATCAGCCCTTGAGCATCTTCCCCTGGTGGGAGCCACCGGGCTGTTGTCCTTCCTCTGCCGGGGACACTGGAAGATTGTGAAGCAGAAGAAGGAAGATCTCAACCTCTCCGAGGGCTTCCTGGCGATTGGAGACAAGAGGAGTTTTCCAGAAGGAGCTGGAGGACAGAGGAAACCCCGGCTCTCCCGCTGCCCAAGATGGTCCCCGGCGCTGCGGGGGATGCTCGGCTCCTTCCTCACCTCCTGGGGACCCTGCCAGCTCTCAGCATCCCCTCTACAAGCTACAACCCTTCCTCACAACCCTCTCCCCCCTCTTTCCTTGGCCAAACAGCCCAGGGGGAGGAGATTGGAGCCGCCCCTAAATACCAACACACCCCCTCTGCAGTGTCCGTCCCTCCCTCCCCTGCCCCGGCTCTGATGCTGCGGCTGCTCCGGGAGGCACATGGAAATGTTGGCAGCCAAGAAACCTCCTCTTAACCCCTTCACACCCGATGTGAGACCCTTCAAAAGGCGAAAGCTGGTATCCAGACCCTCCCTGAGGGGTCCCCGTGGCTTTGCATCCCACATCTCCCCAAGGGATGCTTCCTCACTACCCCCCTTTGCTTTGGAGCATCATCCAGGGCTGCTCAAAGGGAAGAGGGACCCAAGAGTTAATTCCCAGCAAAGTTTGACACAGCTGAATCATTTTCATTTTTAAAAATTCCCTCTGCCCAAGCCGGGGATGCTGACTCCCAGGGTTCTGCATCATTTTATCCAGCCTGAGTCATCAGAGCTCGCCTTGGGCAGCTGGCTGGGGAGGGCACAGCTGAGGAAACACAAGCTGGGAAGACTAAACTGGGGGATTTTTAGCAGCAAAAAGCCCAGAGGTGAGTGTGTGAGTGGTTTGTGGGCTGCTCAAACACCTGGTGGTGAATTTAGACCCAGCAAAGCAAAGGGTTGTGCTCAGGGACACTTCAGCAGGGGATGGAGGTCACATCTTCCAGTCTGTGCTGCTCAGGGAGGATGCTCAGCTGGAAAAAAAAGCATTGCCCACAGCATCCCAGCTTTCATTTTTATTTGTGTCTGCTCCCTCTCACTCTATTCCAAAGAAAACAGCAGATTTGCTGCTTTAGCAGCTGGTAAGCTGGTTCTGTGCTCTCCTCTCTCATGAGATCTCCCCACTACAATTTAAACACTCAGATCAGCAGAGAATAACACAAACAAACAAACCAACCCCCCCCCAAAAAAACCCCACAGACATCTTTGCCTGTTTGTTTTGCTAAGAACCCACATAGCAACAATTTATGTCCTCACAGGAAGACAAAAAACTTGACCTTCTCTCCCTTTATAAGGAGGAAAGCAAAAAATGAGTCAATTTGGACCCAGTCAGGTGTTTGTTCCTGTGGTTGTTTCCTTCTTTCCTGCCTCTGCTCCCTGTTTGTTCTCTCTGACCATGCCTGGAGCAAAATGTCATTTGGGTAAAACCCAGCTGATGTTTGAAGCCAACAAGAGCATGTTCTAAAACTATCCCAAAAGCCTGGGAAAAGCTGATATAAAAAGAATGGCATTTTGTAGGGTCAGAGCAAAGGGGCTGGAGACAGTTCTAGCTCCAGGCATTGCCCTGTGCAACACAAACTCTTGGTTATCCAGCAAGAAACCCTCACAAAGCTGCTTGGAAACTTCTCTGCAAAACCTCCTCCATGGCTGCTTCCATCTCCAAAAAAGCATAATTTAAAATAATTTTTTTTTAAATACACAAGAAAGCCCCTTTTTCCTATTTCCTTAACAAAACTTATCCAGTTTCTCAAGGTTGCAGAGTTAATTCTTGCAGAGCAGCTCACTGATAATTATTTTTCTCACCCCCAATTCCATCAATTGTTAGGAGAGGTCATTGAAGGTTGCCAAAAAGCTAAAAAAAAACCCCTTTTTTCAGCCAAAAGGATTGTAAAAATCTGTGTTCTGCAGAGGAGGATGATTCTGACACTTGTTGAGTGGGTGCCCTGGGTAGATGGAAGGTGACCAGAGAGGGGATAAAATGAAGAAGAGTTAAAGCTTGTTCAGTATTTGATTTCCAGAGCAGCACTGAGGAGATATGGGCTGCCCACCTTCTCCTGCTCCCTCTGCCCTCCCCAGGAGTGGGGTTTGTTGGTTCTCTGTGGAAACCATGCAGAACTCACACAAGAGGTCACACTTCACTTAACACCATTGTCCCCACTCCAGCCATTTGAGCAAGTCAGAGATGATGAAAAGGCTGGAGCAACTCCCTTCTGAGGACAAGCTGAAGGAGTTGGGGTTGTTCAGCCTGGAGAAGAGAAGGCCTGGGGAGACCTCAGAGTAGTTTCTCAATTCCTGAAGGGGGCTACAGAAAGGTTGGGGGAGGAATTTTTGATAGGATATGGGATGGAAGGACTAGGAATAACAGATGCAAATTGGAAGAAGGGAGATTTACGCTGGAAAGAAGAAATTCCTTATGGTGAGGGTGGTGAGACACTGGAAGAGGTTGCCCAGAGAGGCTGTGGATGCCCCCTCAGTCCCTGGAGGTGTTTAAGGCCAGGCTGGATGAGGCAACCCCCCATGGCAGGGGGGTTGGAACTGGATGATCTTTAAGATCCCTTCCAACCCAAATCATTCTAATGTTTTATCCTCCTCACTTGAGTGAAACAACACCATTTTGAACTGCTTTTCTTTTTTTTTCTGCAAAAATTAAAAAATCCAATCCCCCTACCCTCCTCCAGAACTACATTTGTTATCTCATGGAAAATGATTAAAAGCCTGGTGTGACCGTGGGTTATTTCTCATCAGTGGAGTGGGTAATTTCTATGATTTTATAATAAAACAGGCAGGGAAACTGGCTCAAAACTCATCTCTTTTGGTGAGAAAGACAGACACTAGGGTTAGGAATAATGTGACCCTTACTAAGATACCAGGGTTTGCCCACAGTGAATGAAAGCTGGCAGTGAAGGGGAAAAAGGGAGAGGAACAGTCCCTGCCCATTAGTGTGTGGGAGCTCATTCTGCTCCCCAGCACCAGCCCTGTGCTGAGCAGGGAAGTGTCAGCTCCCCTGAAGCTTAATGAGGCATAAAAACAATGGCAGCATTCTCAGCTGGGCATGAAAAACTTCTGTTGGCAAACAAACACCACCAAACAACCAGGAACCTCAGTTACCTCCACCAACCCTTCCCAATACACCTCTCTTTGGTCTGGATTCTGCCAGCACAAGGTTCACCTGACCCTAATCATTGCCCTGATGATGGAAATCCACACCCAGCAGGGAGCATCTGTGGGTTCAGAGCACCCAGAACTGCCCTACACCCTCCAAGAGGTGACACAAAAGATGCCCAGTGACTGTGACCATCTCACACTGGGAGGTTTGTCCCTGCTGGAGGCAATCTTTGTGGGAGTTCTGCCCCCACAAAGGAACTCATGGTTCCTTTTCACATCAGCACAGGCTCCCGCAGCCCCTGTTCCTGCCAAGCCTTCTCTACAAACTAAAAATTCAACCTCTTCATCAGTTTGCTTCCTGAGAGCTTTGTCACAGACAAAGCCCCAGCCAGCTGAGGGGCATTTTTGGTCCTGTCTGCCTTTTGATTACTGAGAAAGAGAGAGATGAGGTCCCAGCTGGGCACATTTTTTGCTTTTCAAAGGAGAAAAAAAAAGCAGGGAAATAATATTTTATGTGCATTTCAGTCTTCTCCATTCACCTCACATCCCCCCCTCTCTGCACAGCCATCAGCAAAGCAAGGGCAAGCAGAAATTAATGGGAAGCAAAGCCTTGCTCAAGTCAAGGTGACCCAAAACTTAGCAGAGCAGTAAAAAGGAAGGAAGAGGAATATTTTCATTAGCATCTCATATCTAAGAGAGTATTTCCGGAGCAGCTTCATCTTGAACAACTACCTCTTCAAAAAATGGAAACATAAGACCATCACTCAGTCTTTCATCCATTCCTCCCCCTGCCTAACCAACTGGGGGGCCAGCAGACCCCCCCCCCTCACTCCCCCAGCCTTTCTCCTCCTGTGTCCCCTTGGAAAATGCAGCTCAGCAGTGATGTCCTGCAGCAGAGACACCAGGAGAAACATCCCTCAGACCTCATGGCAGGGCAAATGGAGGTGACTACCCTTCCCAGCTGGTGTTAAATAGGAGAAGGGGGTGGAAGGGGCTGATATGGAACAGCTGGGAAAGGGAGGAGTCCCCAGTAAAGCCCAGGTGTGGGGGATTTGGGGAAAAATAGGCTGGAAAAGGGTTGGGGTGGGGCAGAGACAGGAGATGAGGAAAAAAAGGGATACCTAGAGGCAAAGTAGGGGAGAAAAAAATTGAAAGATTTTTGTGGTCATCATGAGGGTGGTGAGACACTGGAATGGGTTATTCAGAGAGATCATAGAGGCCCCATCCCTGGAGATACCCAAGACCAGGCTGGATGAGGCTCTGAGCAACCTCATCTGTCCCTGCCCATGGCAGGGGGGTTGGATCTAGATGATCTTTAAGGTCCCTTCAGACCCAAACCATTCTAGGTTTCTAATAAAACATCCTCCTCACTTGAGTGAAACAACATCATTTTGAACTGCTGGGTTTTTTCTGCAAGAAAAAAAAAAAAAAATCCAATCCCTCCACCATCCCCCAAAACTGCATTTGTCATCTGAGAGAAAATGATGAAAAGTCTGGTGTGAGTGTGGGTTCTTTCTCATCAGCAGTGTGGGTAATTTTTGGCCACAGCTCAGACCAAAACAGATCCTTGGAAGAGCCCAGCCTGATATAAAGCTGTGTGCTATGGTGGATTATAAAAGTTTTAAAAACTGAGCATTTCCAACCAGGGACATAAAGACGTGCTTTTAAAATTGTCAAACACATATTTACAGGCTCGTGTGATAAAGCAGAATGTCTCTAGGGGTGGGGGGAAATTCTATGATTCTTCTTCTGAAGAAAAGCAAAGCAACCTGATCTAGTGGGAGAACCCCCTGTCCATGGCAGGGGGGTTGGAACTAGATGATCTTGAAGGTTCTTTCCAACACAAACCATTCTATGATTCTAAGTCATAAACTCAGCTGGAAATTCCCTCCTGCCCCACCAAGAACCTGCCTGCCCCCCCCCACATCCTCACTAGAGGAGAAATGGTGATTGTCCGCCATCAGTAGGGCAGGATGTGCTTCTCTTCCCAGCCCAGATTATCCTAAAACTGGGAGTGATATCCCAAAAGGCTCAGCTATTTCTGTGTGCCCTTGTGGGACCAGGAGCATCGTTCCCCACAAGGGCTGAGCCACGACCTTGCCTTGACGCAAGCCAAGCGACCCCGAGGGGGAAGGCTCTGTGCTCACAGCCCAGAAAAACCTCTCTACTCAGCAGAGCTTGATGTAATTTTCTATTTTAGAGGGTCACAGGGATGATCCAAAGCCTGAAGCACCTCTGCTGCAAGGGCAGGCTGAGAGAGCTGGGGCTTTTCAGCTTGGAGATGACCCCACAGGGAGGTCTCCCAGTACCTGAAAGGACCTACAGCAAAGCAACTCCATGATTTTTAAGCCAACAGATCAGATTTACATTGCATAAAGAACCCTCAGATCATCTGGGGTGAAAAAGCCACATTTAGCCTCCATGTAATTAATATTAATCCCAATATTTCAACCATTCCCAAACCTATCTGTTGTATCTTCTGGTTTTAAACCCCAAGGCCACCACACCACCTATAGCTGGCTGCCACAGAGCCCCAGCACTTCCCCTACTAGATTTTGATTATTTTTAAGACTTACCTTGAGGTAAATAATAATAAATGTTTCCTTGAGACAGTTTGTCACATGAATTTATTGTTGTTTTGTTTTACAGGGCTGACAGACAGCAGAGCTTCCACTCTCCCACAGCCCCAACCAGGTAACACCAAGTCTCCACCTCATTTAATTTTAATAAATTTTCAGTGTTCTCAGAGCTGCCAAAAGAACCCTGAAGAGCCCCAGCTCTCAGCATCACAAATTCCCAACATGCAAAACCTGAGCTTTTCCCCCCCACCCTCTCCTTGAATTTCTTGGTCTTGGTCAAAGGTAGAATTTCCTGTTTCACCAGCAGGCACAGAGGGAGGGTGGGGGGAGGTTAAAAATTTGCTGTGAAATGGTGAAATTCTGCCTTGGGAAAGAAAATGAATGGCATGTTTTCCTGACATTGGAGTGAGCTGTTGGGGAAGGTCCAGAAGAGAGCAAGAAGATGATGAAAGGGCTGGAGCACCTCTCTTCTGAGGACAGGCTGAAGGAGTTGGGGTTGTTCAGCCTGGAGAAGAGAAGGCTCAGGGGGGACCTCAGAGTGATTTATCAAAATCTGAAGGGGGCTACAGAAAGGTTGAGGGAAGACTTTTTAATAGGATATGGGATGGAAGGACTAGGAGTGATGGGTGACAGAGCCCACCCTTGCTTAATTTAGTTCAAGGGGGTTGGAACTAGATGATCTTTATGGACCCTTCTCATCTAAACCACTGCATGAATCAGTTCTGGAATAATCCTATGAGTGAAAAATGCTGGTGGTACCTTCTGCCCTTGATTCTTCTTGGCAAAGGGGTAGCAGGACACAATTCTGTAGGGATTTGCTTCCTCTGGGGTCTTTTTTACTGGGTTCCTTCAGCCTGGTGTCTTGGCAGAATAAAAGAAGCCAAATTCTTCCTGGTTTCTTGGTTTAAATTAAGAAATAGAGGGGAATCATAGAATGTGTTGATTGGAAGGGACCTTTGAAGGTCCAATTGCAGTGAGCAGGGGCATCTTGAACCAGATGGGATTGAAGAATAGAATAAAGAAATTCTTTATGGTGAGGGTGGTGAGACAGTGGAAGAGGTTGCCCAGAGAGGCTGTGGATGTCCCCTCAATCCCTGGAGGTGTTTAAGGCCAGGCTGGATGAGGCATTGAGCAACCTGGTGTGGTGAGAGGTGTCCCTGCCCATGGCAGGGGGGTTGGAACTAGATGATCTTTAAGATCCCTTCCAACCCAAACCATTCTATGATTCTAATAAAACATTCTCCTCACATGAGTGAAACAACATCATTTTGAACTGCTGCTTCTTTTCTGCAAGAAAAAAAAAATCCAATCCCCCCCAACTTCCCCCAAAACTGAGGGAAAATGATGAAAAGTCTGGTGTGGTGAAATGATGAAAAGAGGTTGTGGATGCCCCCTCTCTGGAGGTGTTCAAGACCAGACTGGACAAGGCACTGAGCAGCCTGATGTAGTGGGAGGTGTCCCTGTCTATGGCAGGGGGGTTGGAATTTGATGATCTTTGAGGTCCCTTCCAACCCAAACTATTCTATGATTCTATGACTGTGGGTTATTTCTCATCAGTGGTGTGGGTAATTTTTGGCCACAGCTCAGACTAAAATAGACCTTTTGAAGAGCCCATTCTGATATAAAGCTGTGTGCTGGGGTGGATTATAAAAGTTTTAAAAACTGAGCATTTCCAACATAAAGACGTGCTTTTAAAATTGTCAAACACATATTTACAGGTTCGTGTGATAAAGCAGAATGGGTGGGGGAAAAATGATCATATATCTCAACAATTTACACACTTCTCCCCTTGAGTCTGTCTGTTATCACTGTGAATACTGCTCTTAATAAAAAAAGTGAGAATAAATTGCACAAAAGTGACCTCTACAAACCTCATTGGTATGCCTCAAAGGCACTGAACTGGCAGCAACCCTGCCAGAAACTCTGTGCTCCATTGAAGGAAGAAAAATTAGGAAGATCTGATTATTTGGAGCAAGATTTGGGCTGCACAATTAGAAATCTCTTCCTCATCATCATTTCTCATGTGAAATTTATTCATCTTTGAGCTGGGAAAATCAAGGGTGTCTCATACTTGAAGATAGAGTCTATCAGATCTGGGTTTATCCTCTCTCAGAGGATTCCTGTTTGAAGGAGCAGGGTTTGTCAAACTCACACAAGATGATGAGAGGGAGAAAAAAGTGGAGAGAAAAACCACAAAGAAGGTGCAAAACTAAACTTCTGTGCCACCTGACCAAGTTTTTCCAAGCTGCCTGGCACATTGGGATGCTCTCTTCCCAATGAATTACAATCTCCCCCTTCCCAGGATGGAAAAAAAAATAATAAATCAGCCTCTGTTTGAAATTTTCAAGAAGAAATTATTGCTAGAAACAAAAAAAAAAGCTGAAGATGGGATAAATCCCCTCTCATGAAGAGATGGAGCAGCCAGCAATGGCACAAGCTGTCCCCACAAAGCCCTAAACTGGAAGCATCACTTCCAACACCAAAGGGGATGAAGCTTTTTATGGCTCTTTTAATTCTCAGCATCACAACCTCCCCCCCCCCAAATCAAAATTGCACTTAGAAGGACTCCAATAGGGGTTTAGCCAAAAAAAATCTGTAGCTAAGATGATGCAAGATCCTAAAGGAACTTTTTTTGCATTCCAGCTGAAATCACACAGAGCTAAAGCAGTTTTGTGGTGGCAAAACCAGTGTTTCTCATCTAAAGCTTTCCCATTCATCTGGAACAATTTGATTTTTATCAAAACTGTACAGAAATTAACAGCAGTTCAGCAATTTCTTACATATATATATTAATATGTCTCATGGATATGTAGATATATATAAAATTGATCTTTTTTTTAGCTTTTTCAGGGCAGTGGGAAGGGGGATTTGTTTTTTTTTTTCTTCCCCCAAGGTGTGCACACACATTTGTGCTTCTCTGTGTGGAGTGCAAAGACAAGGAGAGGGATGAACTGACTGGAAGAAGGAGGAAAGAGGGCAGTCAAATCCCTTGAAAAACCCCAAAACTGGATTCTGTTGGTAAGAATCCTGCAAAAAACTTGCCTGAAGGAAGCCTTCAACCTCAGAGGTGTGACCTACAAGGGCTGGAGGAGCACCTCTGGCAGATGATGTGATTGTCACTGATTTGGAGCAAGAGATGAGAGACCTTTTTGCCCTCTATTTTACCCACTGACCTGGATGTCTCCATATCTCCTGGATGTCCCCACATCTCCTGGATGTCTCCACATCTCCAGCTTGGCTTTACTGGTTTGCCAGCTGTCTGCAGGGATGTCCTCTCTTGCAGGGTGACACATTTGCATTGAGGGTGGCAAAAACTTTGTATTTCAAGGAAGATGCTGCTTGATTTTGCGCAGAAACATGTGTTTGATACTCAGAAAAGGGAGAAATTCTGACTGTAAGAAGAGAATGAAGCTGGTAACAAATGAAGTGGTGGCTTTTGAGGAAGAGATGCTTGTCCCCCTATGAATCTGGGCACCTCACAGCATCACTTTGAAGGTGGTCTTCCAAAAAAAACCACCAAATTTGTGGGTTCTGACTGACTTCAGAAGGGATGGCATCATGCCTGTTACAGCTAATGGAACATAGTGGAGGATGGAGAACCCTCAGGAGTGGAAACCTCAGCAAAACCTGCCCTCAGTGGATTTCTGCAGGATGCCCAACTCTTTACCCCTTAGGATGTAAAGCAGAAAGTAAAATGATGCAACAGTCTTTTTTTGCATAGTATGTTCAACCTCTCTGTGCTCTGCCAAGAAGAGGAGGCTCATCCAGACCCACCAGCTCTCTGAGTAATTGTCTGGATGTTTCTTCATGCTGTCCCACTGGCTGTTGATGTGCAACCTCCACAGGGCAGGAGACCCAGAGATCACTCCCCATCATCTCACCAGCTTCCATAGTTGGTCACTCTTTGGAGAAGACAGGAGCTCTGTGCATGTTCCCTCTGAAGGAAGGACAATGTGACAGGAGCTTCCAGCAGAAGAAACCACCATCCCTGTTCTCTCTGGAGGGACTGGTCTCATCTCTCTGAGAAAAAGCAGGAGAAGATAATGCTTGAGGATGAATTAAACTCAATTTGTCCAGTCACAAGTTCCCAGTACCTGTAGAAAGAGAGAACTGTAGTTAATCTAAGTGCTCTAGCAAGTAATTCAGGTGAGATGCTCATTATTTAACCACCTCCCACCCAGAAGAGCAACACCTCAAGGTCTTAAAAGCTTATTAAAAAACAACAAAAAAAAAAAGAAAGAAAAATCTTCCAGGAGGCTAAAGAGATAAGAATCCTGAGAGATCCAGAAGATAGAAGTGTGTATGGCTAGAGAAGCCCTTGGTCCTCTTCCTGACATGTTTCCCTCCTCCCACCTGCTCTCTCATCAGTGACCAGTTATAAGAGCAAGGACACTGAGTGTTCTGAGGATGGGGTGACACCTCGCAGTCCTTCTGCAAAGGGACCCAAAGCAGATGAGGTCTGTGCACCCTGCCATGGCCGGGTTGCAGTACCTGGGCTGGAGAGAGATGCAGAAGAGTCTATTCCTTGAGGAAATGGGATGAGCAGCAGTTGGGTCTCTTGCCTTGCCTGGTGCTGTTGCTGTGCGAAGAGGAGGAGGGACATCTAGAGGCCATGCGGAGCCTGTAACTGGACAAAGAGGCAGAAAAAACTCACACACACTCCTTACAGAGTATCAGGGAGGGGGGGAAAAAACCCCAGAGACGTGCTTTAGGTCCCTACAGGGGGTTTAGTGAGTGATGAGACAAACCTACCTCCCCATTCACACTGTGAGAGCCATATCTGAAGG
>VZTY01012927.1:13853-97671 GCA_013400935.1 Turnix velox | reverse complement strand
AAATATTTTATTTCTTTTTTTTTTTCTCTTTTAAACTTGCTACAAATGCTTTTATACAATATTTCAACATAAAGTCTCCGTAACAGAAATGTAACAAAATGGGAATGATAGTGAAAAGTGAAAAGTTAAAGTGGCACAAATTCACCAAACGAGTATTAAACTACAAATTTTAAAGAGGTAGATTACTTTTCTTTTTTTAAGTTGAGAACAAAAATAAAATAAAAGGGGTGGCTGGATAAAGAAACTAGTCACTTTGCATCAATTCTGTCATTAACCTTGAAAACTATGTGAAAGTGTGATGTATTTTCCATGAAAAGCTGTTACCAACAACAGACCAATTTGTTGTCTTAAGTTATTAAGAGGTGTACAACCTTTTTTAGAGTATTTATATATTTAACTTTTCAAAATATACAGGTATGCAGCCCTGGTCTAGCCTTCTCATTGTTAAAAAGATAATGAATTCAGTGTATATATGGTATTTAGAAACTGATATTGGTATTTCATTGCTTATATAAAGTTTCATACCGTGTATAAATAGGAATTTGAGGGGAAAAAAATTCATAGAACATCCAAATTAGGCTGTTTTCCATGTGCTAGACACCTAAAAGACTCAAAGTGAGGCGAAAGTGGGGAAAAAAGGAAATTGTGCCGTGCTAAGTTGTTGGCATCTATTGATTCCTTTTAGATAAAAGATTGAAGAGACTTAATACATGACAAAAAATACTTTTTGAGTGCAGCAACATTTGTTTGATGTCCCTGAATCTCCACTGAATTACAACTGAGCTGTGTCTGTGCCATTCAGAGGAAGGTTTGGGACAGAACCAGGATTGAAGCACGAGGAGAGAGCAAAAGATTTGGCATCATCAATCCCACCACTTCTCTTGGTGGTTTACATGTGGGTCTGGCGCTTTTTAAGAGTATCCTTTTAGCTGAATCATCATTTTTTCAGGCAGAAAGGAAAAAAAATCTCTGCCTGACATTGAATTTTAGCAAGAAGCCTGCAGGCAAAGTTAGGATTGAGTCAGCTTCAGCTGGTTTCACAAGCTTGGTGGATTTTCACCTCCATTGCCGTAGTGCTTATTCCTAAGTGGAGCATGCAACAGCTCTACCATGGCATTAAGGGGTTTTGGTTTGGTTTGGTTGATTTTTTAATTTATTTTTTTACAGGAGATTCCTAGAAAATAAACAAAAAAACTGAAGATAAACGACAGAACAAACTACTGGTGAAAGGACACAGAAAAACAGAAAGGTGAGAAACAAATCTGGAGACAAATATTACACTTAAAGCAATTCATGAAAAAATTATTAGGAATTAAGATTTCCTCCAGGGGAAAAGCCCCACAACCCAGCAGTGCCCAAAGAATAGAAGTGAAATTAGCTTGTGTTGACATTAATGTATGAAGGCAAAATTATTCAAAATATACAATTGGTATTTAAAAAGTGGAAAAAACTAGATTTATGAACATAACCTCAGAAATAAAAAGCATGAATTCTAGCATAACTATTCCTTAAACCAGTAAGGACTGCAAGCTGCCAAAACAAACTAACTGGATTTGAAATGGTCAAGGAAATCTTGCCCCTGGGTAAGGCAACTTGTTATTTACCCCCAAAATTTATGGATTTCCATAACTTGATTGCTTGGAAATCTGTGCTTATTTTGCTTAAAGTCAAATGATTAATTTCTATGGGAAGATACGTCATTGGATTCAGGTTCTACTGATGTGTTCTGGCATCACATAAAATAGTTTCACACATAACAACAAGAGTTGATGAGAATTAAGTAACATGAAGATGTTTATATCCCAAGAGTACAGGCTTAGTAGATATTTCTTGATCCTTAAAAGCATTTTTTATGCCTTTTGCCTCCAAATTCCAGTAACATTCTCTTCCTTCAACACATTCCAATTTGGGTATTGAGTGTTTCAAGCCAAAATCCCCTCCAGAGCTGGAAGTAATTCAGTTCAATTGAACCTTTACTTTACAAAGTATTTCCCCAAAATTTTCACCTGGGAGTACTTGACCACAAAAACAGTTGGGATTTGGGCAATTCCTGACAAATTCTTTTAGAGAAGTTTTGTTCTAAAGGTGGCTGTCAGCTCCTCCCCTCCTTCACTAGCAATGTCTTTGATAAAAAAAACACTATTTTCAGTCTTAAATCTGGTGTTAACCACAGCCATGCACCACAATTAACAAAAATCAAAAGATTTCTTAATTACCAATGAATTTTGTGAAATTCCTCAATAAATTAGATACCCATTTCCAAGAATAACAGACCAATAAAAGTTATGAATACTTTGCAAAACATCCTATTGATTAGAGAGACTAGATGAAACTCGGAACTCAGGCATGGAGTAAGATTTTTTTTTTTAATTTATTTATTGAAGTATTACCCTTCTTTGTGATTAAAATGCTTCTTCTCAAAAAAGAAACAGAACTTTAATTATAAAATTTGCTTGTACTGTAACATAAAAGCATGATACCTCTAACAAATTTACATGTTCATGTAACTTTTCTTACACATCTGTTTCCCTTATATTAAATATTAAACTCTGAGTCAGTAAGCACAGACAGTTTGGAAGTATTTGGTCATGGGTTTGTTTTTTTTATGAGATATGCAGAGAATGCTTTTTATTCAAAACCAAGAATGCTAGTTATTTTAGCAAGTAAAAAAACCCACTGTAGGATGCCAGAGGCTGAAACTAGAACCATTTTGGGCCACCATAACTGTTAGATATTGAATACAATGCCATAATTGCCTCTAATAACATGAAGTTGAGCTTATTTTCACTCAGTTATTGACAATTATTTTTCTCCCCCAATTCAGATTATACTTATTCTCTGTACAGACTCTGTTTTCTTTCCTGACAGCATGACAAAATGCATCAAGCACGTACATCAATGCCTCAGCACCACTGAGCTACTTCACTGGGTTTTATTTTATTGAAACTAAGAAAAAAAAAGGAAAATAAAAAATAGACCAAGAAAATTGGCAAAAACAGCAAGCAACGCATTCCTGGGTGGGTTCAACTTCAAATGAAATGCTTACCTGAAATCTTTTAGTTCTTGCCTTGCACTGCTTTCATCTCTTTTGCTTTCTGCTGCCTCGGCGTTTGCTGCCTGCTGTAAGCTTCGTGTAATAGGTCCCCCAATCCTCTCTCTGGATTTCACACTGAATCTATCAGCTTTTTTCTTACTGGCCCCAGCAGCCCTACTTGCTAACCCAGCTTTGTTATTCCTTTGTATCCTGACGTGCAATTTCCGGGATGCTTTGCTGGAGATGCCAGAGGAATTGTTCTTAGAGACCTTAGTTTTTTTCCCATCCACGTGGGACATCCTGGACACTCTGACAGGACTAGAGTTCCTCATCGAAGAGGCTGAACCTGGTTTTTTAGACCGGATGGCAGGGACAAACCTAACGCTCTGTTTGGATTTGAAGGATGAGGAGGGAAGCTGGAGTTGGGAGGGTCCTGAGGTTCGTGCTCGAGTTTTTCCCAAGTGTGGCTGCGTGCTCTGCATTTTGATCTCTGCGTCAGCTGTTCGCCGCCGCTGGCTGCCCCCTTTCTCACCACTGCCCAGAGAAGCAGCCCCTTTTTTTGAAGATCTCTTCCTAGAGGAGGGAGAGATGGGTTTTTTGGGGCAGCTGTAGGATGCATGTTTATTCAGACTCCCAATGTAGGTGAACTCTCTGCTACAGTAAGGGCAGATGTGAGAGTCTGTCTCAGCCGAGTTATTTTTCAGCTCTGCCTTCTGCTGGGCTGATTTCTTTTTCTGCAGGATAGCTTTCTGCACCAGCTGGTTTTTCTTTTTCAATGCACTTATTTTGAGTTTATTGGAGGACATTTTGCTAATCTCCATGTTGAAATTAAGTCTTTTGGGCTGACCCATTCGTCTGAAGGCATTCTTTGCAGGGCCAGCCACCACAACCATGCCATTCTTAGGCTGCACTGTCTGTTTCAGTGGCACGGGGTTTTTTTTAGGGGTGTATCTCTTTTTATCACTGGCAGATGCACAGGCCAGGATGTGTTTGTGTAACTCGGGCATGTTATCTACACTTTTGCCACACTTTGTGCAGCGAATGGCAGTAGTAAAAGTCTGGGGGATATTGTGGGTAGTGAAGTTTGTTGCAGTCACTCCAATCCCCATGGGATTACGATGGTGATATTGAAAGGGAGGGGGTTTAAAGCTGGGGTAGTGTTGGTTGAGGCCCATACGAACATCTGGATCTTTAGATTTGACTCCAGAAGCCATTATTTTGATAGTAGTATAAAGCTCTTCAGAGGAATCATTTAGATCTTCATCTTCCTCCTCTTTAGAAGGCTCCAGAGAATCTTCTGGCAGGCTCTGCATGTGCTCCACGTTGGCCTTAGTGGGGTCAGTAAAATTTTGGGGTCTCAAAGTCCCACTTTCAAACTGGTGATGTGTGCACTCTTTGTCTGGGTGGAGATCCCGCTGATGCTGCTGCAGATTGCACAAAAAAGCAAATTCCTTTTTGCAGACAGAGCAAACAAAGATGTTTCCTACCCCGTGAAGCAGAAAGCGATGTTCTGACAAGTCTGTTTTATCCCTAAAAAGCTGGACACAGAATTCACATTTGAAGGGCCACTCCTCAGCGTGGATGGATAAATGCTTGGTGAGGTCTTTAATAGAAAGAAAAGGTGATTCACAGACATTGCACACAAAGCTTTTGTTGAAGGTTTCCTGTGCTGCTCCTGATTCACTTGAAGTTTGAGGGTCTTCTCTGGCTTTCTGTTGCTCCTGTTCAGCTTCCTCCTGCTTTATTGCAGGGAGAGCACTTTCAAGGTGATCAGCAGAGGAAACAACAGAAGAAACGACAGAAAGAGGAGGTGGGGATGGAGAGGATGAAGATGAAGAAGAGGAGAAAGAGGAGGCTGAGGAGGTGGAGGAAGAAGAGGAGGAGGAAGAGGAAGAGAGTGTAGGAGGACCAGGAGAAGCAGCAGAAATAAGAGGTTCAACAGAAGGGGCTGGAGATGGAGAAGGAGAAACAGTAGGAGAAAGAACAGGTAGTGGGGACTGGGTAGTAGTGTTAGAAAGTGGTGATGGGCAAGAAGAAGTGTTGGTGGCACTGATGGAGACCTCAGGAACTGACAATGGCATGGTGGGGAGGAGGGGAGGAGGTGATGCAGCCACTGTTAGGACAGGTGGGCAGGGAGGTGGGGATGGAGGATTGGTTGGTGTTAGCAAAGGAGGCAGCTGGCACACTGAGGGCACAGCAGCTGCCTGTGGCACTGGGGAAACAGTGGAACTGAGGGCTTGAGTGTCCACAGAAGATGATGCCAACAGACTGGGATCCACATCAGGTTCTGCCTGTGGCTCCTGGGGTTTGCCTGGGCTGGCAGCAGCCTTGTTTGCACACAGGGAGTTATCTGTGGCTGCATCTGTGCCATTGTACTCATTGAGCAGAACCTTCTGCAGCATGCAGGTGGTTGGTTTCTTCTTTTTAACACCACTGCAGGTGGGCTGGATGGAATTTTCTTTGTATTCCCTGATTTCAGCATCGCTGCAAGGCTTCTTATGCACACTCAGATCTAAAACAGATTCCCAAGGAACCTGGTTCTTGTTTTTGACATCAGACCTTTGCTTCACACCACTAGACAGATCCAGTGGCTGTTGGTTGCACACATTGCCAAAAGTGGGAGCTGCTGTCCAGTCTTTTGATATTTTATAGTCTTCAAAGCAAAGAGGGCTCAAAGTCTCTTTCTCCTCCCTCCCAGTCAAGCTCCAGGCAGGGGAGCTGCTGTGGCTTTCTAACTTTGGCATTTTTGAGCTCCGAATATTATCATTCCACCCAGTCTTTCCCTCACCTGATTTGACAAAGTCTCTAAGGACTGGACTGTGCTGTGGTGAACTGGGAGGAGAACTGGTCCTTCTTTTAAACCTACTGGAAACTGGAGGCAAAATAGGTGATGATGCAACAGAAGGTCCTAGTTTAGAGACTTCTCTGGGTGGAGTTATCTTCTTACTGTCCTGTGTCTGAAGAAGCTGTTTTAATTTTGATGACAGATAAACACCTTTTTCTTTGTGAAAAGGCAAGCCCTCTGTCGAAATGCTAAGAGGGAGACTTAAAGAACTAGTAGGAGTTATAGGTTCTGGATCTATTTCAGTTTTTATTTTTGGTACAAGAGGAGGGCTGGCAGTTCTCCTCTTTTTGGATTCGTTGCTCCCACTGCTCGAGGGTTCCTTGGGAGGTTCATTCACATGTGTTTGTGTAACCTTGATATTGGAGGAGATTTCCACCGTGACTGGGCTGATGATACAATTCAGCCCATACAAATCTGCAGAGTTGGATTCCATCTGAATCACATCACAGTTGCTCGTGCTGCTGTTGGACTGAATTTTACCATCAATGTAATAATTTAAATTTTCAGAGATATTGCTGGAAATATCCATAATATAGACATCATCTACTTCCCCTTCCTCCTCGATTTCTGTACTTGCTATATACACACTCTGCACTGGTGGGGCCTGCTCTGTCTGAAGAGGTGGCTCTTCAGCAAAGAATCCTTTTCTTCTGACACCTTTGGGTATAAGGTGACGCTCATGAACCCTTCTCTGATGCCTCCTCATGTTGGTGTGAGTTCCAAAAACCTTCTTGCAGTATTTGCAGGGGTGCAATTCTTTGGGCTCCTTATTTTCCTCAGCAAAAGCAGAGTTAGACATTTCTTGGGAAACTTTCTCAGAATCCAAGATGACAGAGTCTTGCACAAGAGCAGAAACGTTTAGATCATCTTTAAGACCATCATCCACAATCACCTGGTGATCTGCAACGTTATCCAAGTGTTGGGATGATGTTAGTGTTAAGAATGGTTTCCTTTTTGGCCCTGATTCATGGCGTCTTTCATGTCTTCTCCTGTTAATCTGAGTGCCAAAGGCTTTCCCACAGTAGCGACACTTGAAAGCGTGGTTAAGAGTAGAAACATGGATGTGCATGTGGCGTTCAAGTCCTTGCTTTGTTGTGAACTTTCTCTCACAATGCTGGCAGGGAAACATGAATGTCCCCTGAACATCTCCATTTGCTTCACTTCTGCCCTTTGGAATTTTCACAACAAGTTTTTTCTTTGGAGAACTTTCTGGAGATTCTTCTGATGTACTTTTTTGCTCTTCCACAGAGTCTAACTTTTCTTCACATACCAAAGGTGTGTCAGCATTCTCTTTAGGCATATTGGTTACTTCCACTTCCTCATCATCATCCTCCTCTTCATCCTCCTCCTCCTCATCATCCAAATCATCTGATGCACAGTTTATTGCTTCTCCTTGTTTTTCTTCAGTCACTATTTGCAGTTCATTGGCAGGACTGGGGATCATCAGCTTTGGAAGTACATCTTGGTTCACCATTTCCTGAATCACAGCTGTTTGTTCCAGGGATAGGACAGCAGAAACAGAAGGTGTTTCTTCTTCCTCTTTATGACCTGAAAGGAAAAGGATGAAATGAAAAGAATTAGACTCTTTTTACCCAGCACTTCAAATTACACCACACTTTTCTTCTGCTTTTTCCCCCAACAAACATATCCAGCATTTATGATCCCACACATCCATAATTTATGGCTCAATTCTCATTCTTGTGACTTCATACTGAGAATAAAACTAAGAACTTGCTTCTGAAAAAAGTAAGATACTTGAGAACTCACACTCTTTAGAATCCCTCATATCTGCAGTAGTAGAATCCAAATCAGCCTTTTTCTGCTTTGCCTCTGCTGCCTTCTTTCCCTTGTTTTTACCTTCCTGAGTCTTTTTCTTTCCTGGGGAGAAAACAACATTTATTACTCTTGTTCAACACTTTTTTAAAGTTCTCATATTTGAGTGGCAGATTTAAAAACACCCAGCTTTGGAATGTAACACAGTTATGAAGAAAACCCTGTTCTCCAGAAAAAAAAACCCAAACAAATGGCAGATGAGTAAAAAGGAGAGCATCTGGATAAAGCAGTTAAGGCTCTGGAGCCCAGACAAAATTATAATATAATAAAGAATTTCTGAAAATCTAAGAATCGTAAGTACTTACTTTCAAAGCAAAACCAGACTATAGCAGAAATGGATTGTCCAGACTTAACCAGCTCACATCATGGCTACCCAATCTCTTCATATAGCTATTAAATTACTGTCTCTTATACAAGTCTATGAAAATTATTAAATTTCTTCACATATTATTGATCCTTAATGTTAACTGGAAGGCCTTACAAAGTAGAAATCCATACAGGCTTCTTTATGTTCCAAGTAATGAGCTGAAGAATTACAATAAAAGCAATGAAGTTGTAACATTATGAGAAGACTAAAAGCAGCATGATCTTGACCAAGAAGGCAAAGACAGTAAAACCAAATTAGATGGAACTGGGTAACAGTGAAGCAAAAAGCTATTTTGTTGTGTCCACTGATGCAAATCAAGCTAATGCTTTTTGTTAGCAAAACTATGAAGCATGTGTTGCTTGCAGAAGGATGATGAACACAAAAGTTAGAGCAAAATGGCACTAAGCAAAGATCTAACCAGTGGCGCAAGGTGTAAAGACACTGAAAACTTCTTTTGCCAACACACTACTGAGTTATACTGCCATTAATCCTAATGATTCACACCTAAAATATAGAAAAATTACTTAAGGACAGTGTATTAATTTGAAAAACTTCCAGTTTGATTCATTGCAAAGACTCTATTCTCTACTTATTATAGTTATTTTACATACAACACTGAGGTTGGGACACCCATACCCTCTGAAACATCACACTCCATCACATCACCTCTTCAAAACCAGACTTTTCCAGAAGCATCAAATTCCTCTTTTGCTCCTACTAACACAAAATGCTACTTTCTACCCCCTTCCCTTTAATCAGAAGCATGCACCACAACCCTACATCCATTTATTTAGAACCACATTCTTGCAACTTGCATCCTGTCAACAAGTTCCTCCTTTTTTGTCCCCCCAAAAAATATTTTTCACATCTTGAGCCAAGAAATTAAAAAGCCTCTTTACTTGCCAGGTGAATGCCCAATTTGAACATGATTTTGTAGTATCAACACCCCTAATGTTTGTAATCACAACCAGAAACACCAAGATCTGAGCATGAAAGATTTCAAATGAGCTACAAGTACCTGCTAAACCATCAGAATTTGCTCCCAAAATGAAACAAACCATCAGAATTTGCTCCCAAAATGAAACAAACCATCAGAATTTCCAGGTAAAATACCTTAGTATAAAATTTTAGTGCATCCACAGGGACTCAAATACACTGCAGGACTTCATTGCTAGGATCTTTCAAGAGAGATCCACTTCTTTACAGATTGTTTTTCATCTGAAGACTAACATCAGTATCTTAACCTAAATAATGGAATTCTAGATTAATTTCTCAACTCTACAGGTGAAACTGGAAATAAGGAGAAATTTGGTCCCCAAGTCCTTCTCATCCACACCAAACCTGGCCACAGGTAGAGATAGTATTTTACTAGATGGTGCAGCATGGGATGATATTGCAGATGAAGTCAGAGTGCAACTAAATATCTAACTCTACAGGAGCACTGAATTGCACAGCACAGTGACAGGTAAAAGCCTTTAAACCAGAACTCAATTCTTACAACAAGCCTAGAAATATATTGTGCTATTTAAAGAGTGTGGGGTAAAGCATGTAAAAGCAACAAAAAAATCACTCAGTAAGTGCTAAAGCATGTGAAGGTTTTTCAAAGCATCACCCATTAATATAGAATTTACAGTACCTCAACTACAATTCATCTGGCAGATCACCAGAATAGCAGATTTCAGACCCAAATTTGTGTTACTTAAGTCACATACTTCCTTATGGTCCTGAAGGAAGGATCATCACTTGCAAGTTTTCTTCCTGCACTCCTAAAAAAGACACAACCTGCTCACTGATACAGCTGGAAATGTTTCAAGTTCTTGGCCTTTAAACACAAATGCATTTGAAGAGAAGATTTATCTATCACCTTCTTGCCCTTACTCAGGACAGTGAGGAAACCTGCTCACATATATTTTAGATGCATCAAATCAATTTCCTACACATCTTGACCAGAGACACCAACCCATTTTTTCTATTTTCCTTTTATTTTTTTCATTTTCTAGGCTGCAGCTTTCTTTGTAAAGGTTAAAAGGATCCACTTTCCTAAAGCAAGGCAATGATTGTCCCAGAAGCACACATTTTATGGCTCTGAACATTCAATAGCAGATGCCCAGGAAGAGAATTTAAGAACAGAGTAATAGCACAGTGATAGTTCATTGGTATGTTCTCCCAGCTTTCACCTATCTAGAGTTTTGAAGATATTTAAAAGCTTTGATACACCTCCCTTCAGGAGTTTTCAAAGTGTTTTTTAAATCCTCCTAAGCCTGAAAGATTTGCATGGTTTTCTTCCTGCAGATTGTCAATGGAAAACACAACCTGCTGCTCTGACACAAAGGATATTGATGACCCTTAGTTTTCTTATAGTTTAGGATGTCAAGAACCAAGAGAAGCCTTCAGGAGGGGGGAAAATGCCTGAGAATACAGAACCTGGTGGAAGCCTGAGTATAAGTACACACGTGCACTTACCATCAGGTTCCTGAAGGGTCCTACATGGCTGCTACTGCCAGCTGGATCCTCCACTTGGTCTAAACAAGAAAGATACAGGAATGAAACACAGGGAAAGGGAAATGGAAACAATGACAAAAGAATAAATGAAGGGCAGAACTCAATGTATGGGTATTCAAAGAAAGATGAAAAGGAGAATGAATGAAAGAAACAGATGGAAAGTAGCTACTTGTCTACAGTGACAAAGATCAAGAGAGGAATGTATCAATTTGTCTTGCAGCTTGATTTTTAAACATGGTTCCTTCTTCTCCCCTCTCCTTTATGTTCTGGACAGGTAAGCACAAGCATTATCTGCCTTTATACCTTGAAAATACCTGCACACCATTTAGCAAACATTGCAATAGGCACCAGAGATCTCACACTACTGCCAACACACATCTCATCATATGTGCTGATACTTTGCTGTAGTCCCAACACATCTCAGAGTGAAAATTTAAGAGAGAATAATCTTTTTTTGTCCCTCTTTCATTTTATTGATCAAACCAAGGCATCTCAAAACAACCTAGAGTTATCTGTGCTTATACTTTTGCTGTTAACCTAAATGCCAATGGAACTGTAAAACCACCGAGCTGGTCAAATCCCTCTGAGACAGCTTCTGATCAGTTAAAGTTTGTACCAATTCCATGCAGTAGATCTTATTATTCTGTAAATAAATTTTAAATACTTTTTTCTCCTATTGAAAAGAAAACAAAAAGCCAGCCTTGGAAAAAATTCTATAAAGTGTATAAGCAGGCTAAAAAATCCCTATGTAAAATGCAGCAGAACACAAACACGTGACCATTTCCACATTACTCTGGTTAATGGATTTTAAAATTCTGATGCAACTTAATCTGTAGAGAATCAGTTTGCTGTGCAGCAGAACTTCTCTATGTTCATACCAAGCACTAAATATCCATTTTGCAGAAAAGAAGCAGAGCAGTGCATTTACAGAGACTGCTAAAATGACATTTGCATAACAGATGAACTTGTTGCCATGGAAAGAGTAAGAAAATTCTGAGCTGGGCTATTTTAAAACATGAATTTCTGCAAATGTTTGGCAAAGTCTTCCCTTTAATGACAGCAGCAAAGATCATGTTACTAAATCTCACCATAAACTTCTTAAATTATTATATAATCTGGATAAGAAACTTGAGCCTTTGCCATTGTATGGAATTCCTCATGAGGCTTGAGAAACTTGGCTAAAGCTAGCCACAAAATTCTGAAATTTTAAGAATAAAATTTTTAAAATGTTACTAAATGTCACCACAAACTTCTTCAATTATTATATAATCTGGATAAGAAACTTGAGCCTTTGCCATTGTATGGAATTCCTCATGAGGCTTGAGAAACTTGGCTAAAGCTAGCCACAAAATTCTGAAATTTTAAGAATAAAATTTTTAAAATGTTACTAAATGTCACCACAAACTTCTTCAATTATTATATAATCTGGATAAGAAACTTGAGCCTTTGCCATTGTATGGAATTCCTCATGAGGCTTGAGAAACTTGGCTAAAGCTAGCCACAAAATTCTGAAATTTTAAGAATAAAATTTTTAAAATGTTACTAAATGTCACCACAAACTTCTTCAATTATTATATAATCTGGATAAGAAACTTGAGCCTTTGCCATTGTATGGAATTCCTCGTGAGGCTTGAGAAACTTTGCTAAAGCTATCCACAAAATTCTGAAATGAAATTTTTAAAATAAAATTTTAAAAATAGAGATTGTAATCTTCATGTTTTGTAAATTTAATGTTGTATCATCACCCTCTGAAACTACTTTTAGCCCAAATGAATGTTAATCTGTTTGCAAGAGTACAGCATCCATGCTTGCAGCATCTCATTCAAATCCTGAACACGTTACACCTTCTGACTAACCTGAGTCTAAATCACAGGAAGTCTTAAGTTTTATAGTCTAAGACTTACTCATCCATAATGACTTAAGTAGCACAGAATGTCACCTAACAATTACAAAGCATGGCAAAACACATCCAGGGGATTTAATTCCATGCCATTTTAACCCACACAAGAGCTGCGATGAAACAATTAAGTGTAAATAATTAAACACGGAGCTTTTATCTTGGAAGAGGCACTTCTGCCTCTGTGCCAGTATTTCTCCAACTAAAATAAAAGATAGAGAGCAGGCAAACATGCAATCAGACCTGCTCTAGAATTTCTCAATTACTCAATCTAATTGTTTATTTCTGCCTCCTGTCCTCCCTGACAGCTCAACCTCCCACCATTCACTGCAAATTCCAAGCAAGTTACTTGATAGCCAGCCATGGGCCACCATCCACACAGCCAAGCCACTAAGGAAAACGATAAACATTCCTCTCCATTAGCTTTTATTTTTGCTAAGTATTAAGAAACAAAAGCAGCAGCAAAAGGAAGGCCAGCTGGCACACAGATTTTCCAGAAATAATTAGTGTTCTCTATATTTAGCCAGTTTTAATGTACAATTCAGTTAAAAACAGAGCATCCAAATTTTTGGATTTGAATACAGAGAATCAGTCAAAATTAAATCTCTGCTTTAACAAAAACAAGGTTTTACTTGAATCCAGAAAAATACTGCTTCTACATTCACTACAGCTCTCCCCAAAATGCTTTTTTCTGACCACAAAATGAAGCTAGACTCAGATAATTAAGAAATAACATGGATTTTGACAACATCATTTAGGAGATAATGCAAGTGAAAAGCCTCACGTGACTATCTGTGCTGCAAAGTTTTAAAAGGATTGCTATTAGATCATTCTGCCTTGAACTGTAATAAATAACCCAAAATTTGTTGTTGCCCTACTTGGATCACTAAATATTTGAGAGGGTTAGATCAAAAACATCTGGGGTTTTTTTTTAGCTGAGTTGTCTTGAAAATTAAGTACTTCAGACTTCTTCTGCCATTTTACTCTCTTTGAGAAAGTGGGTATGATCAGATTTGGTAATGGTCCTACTAGTAAGTGATATTTTAAAGGGAAAATAAAGGAGGAAAAAAGGGGATTGCCGAATCTCCAAGCAGACCCAAAAGCTAATGCCTTTCATAAACCACTGATTGCAGAATTTATTGAGAGTAGTTTTGCTCCACTACATCAAACAACCATCAAAAGGCTAGGGAAATGCTGCAGTTACATGGAAGAGCAAAAATGCAGTTTATCCAAACGTTTGTCCAGACATGGGCTCTGGTTTTATTTGGAGAATGCAGCTGTAGAAGAGCTACAATCCCCAGGAAACAGGACTGGCTTTGTATCTAACCCGAGCTCTGGGGTTACTGTAACAAGAGTCTTCAAGCGAGGACACAGGAGCAAAGCCTCTCACAGATGCTGGATCTGGACACTGCTGCTACCACCAGATTAAATCTCCCATGTATAAAATTAAACCCCTCAGAACTGCTGCAAGGTCACTCTCAATATTTTTGGTTTCCATCCACTCAGGTTTGCCCTCTGTTACTCACTTTCATCCAACTAAATCCTTTTGTTTACCATACCTACAACATGTCATCTGTGAGACATTTTTCTCTGACAAATCAGTATTCTCAGTAAAAATCACCCCTCTTCTGTTTTAAAATATATTCCAGCTACTGTCACAACACATTTGCAGGCACAAAAACCTTGCTTCTCTGCATGTATTAAATTTGAAAAGATTCATCTCCTTCCAACTTCAGAGTGACAATCCAAGGTCACCCATCAGAACATCACTGCAGCTCCTTTCTAAATGTATAAAAGTAAATAAGGGAGGAGAGTAAACATTATGTCAACTCATGATTTTAATGTACAATAGCCCCTGAATAATTTTTAATCTGCTGAGAAACTGCTTCCTCTCTGAAACCAAGAGCTTCATTCATTTTGGCTGCAGCCCATTGATGTCTTCTCAGAGAAATGCTTTTCAAAATTCTCTGACAACGGAAGAGATAATGAATTATATTTACAAAGGAACCTGAACTGTAACACTCAAGTTGCTTAGTCAGTGTAGACACACAGGACAACAGCAACAGGACAATGTTAAGTCATATCTTAACAGAACCAATAACCAACTTTACAGGATTTATGGTCTACCCCAAACCAGACAACAGCAAACTGATGTCTGCCTACTTTATGCAATCACGAAAGGTCAATAAGCTTGTAAAATCACTACAGGGAACAGCAACTTCCCCCATTTTTCAATAACAAACCTCATTTAGAGCACAAATGCATTTGTCTTCTGCTCAGTCAACTGTTATATTCAAAATTGACCTGGTTAGATCAAGTGAGACTTTAGAAGTTGTACAAGTTTCCTGCATGCATCTTTTCCTAGCAGGGAATGCCAACTACAACACAATCCAAAAATAAAACTTCACTAAAAGTAACTTGGACATTTCCATTTGCAGGCAAAGAACCAGAAACAACAGCTCGGGTGTAGGAGAGCAGAAAGACTGGAGACTGACACTTAACAGTTAAGGATTTGGCAGCAATGAGCAAAGTCTCTGCACAAAGTCCACTCACTTTTGCAATCCCTGACAAGGGTCTGTAAGATCCACAGCCCTGCACTCTCTGCTCTTCTATACCTTGAAATGGGCACTTTGCAGGAAAGCAGTTTTTTATTCAACTCATTGAAACTTAGCATGACCTAACTCCTTGGTGAAAGCCCAAGACAACTCAGCCAGATGGCAGCAGGACAACACAGGTTTCCTTTTATAAGCACAGAACAGAGGGATGTATTTCAACATCTTGATATGAACTTACTGCTATGGAGGTGAGACACTTCACCTAAGAGCTCACCACCAAGACACCTTCCAATTTTACTGCAACAACATGAAGTTCACATGGGACTTGGCCCTCAAAGAGAGATGCATGCGAAAATTTACCAAAATTTCCATAAATCAAGTCACTTTCAGAAATGCCAGGCCTTCAATGATTGAATTATGGCTTATGGACTGCCAAAGAAAACAAGATCCATATCTGACTAGGCTCAAGCAAGGCATTTGGTTGTCAATGCAAGTCACAATAGCTGCCTAACTGCATGCTCACTGCCACAGCACTCTGCTACTGCAGAATAATAATCATCAAGATGATAGATATTCAGCTCTTGTAACACTCTCACTAGAGAAACTTCATGTCAATCATGGCATTAGTAACACCAGCTCTTTGAAGTTGTAAAGCATTAATGATAGTCAATCAACCACTCTTGCAGAAGTCACAGCATGACAACAAAATTAACAGCAACCCTGGTAAGCTCATAAATGCTTCTTCCATGATCCAACTAGATATTGTGCTTGCTTAGTTCAGGGGGAAAAGTTTATAAAAGGTAAGTAAATATTTACTAGTGAGTATCTGATGGCCAGGCATTATCTAATTTCTTAGCTACAGATGTTGCAATAACAGTTATTGTAATAAGACTCACTGCTAACTCCCAAGTAAAAATTTAAACGGATCTAACATTTCCCTAGGGAACTTGACACAGCAAGCAGAGGCCAGTGAGAATTCTTCAGAACAAAGTCATTCCTGTCAATCTGTGTAAGACCCTTGGCAGGAACAACAGAATCAAGCTGAAGGTTAGACAGAAACCTAGAAAAACTGGGGATCACACCACACCACAAACAAGAGGATGCCTGATCCCCTAGTCTCACACTGCCGTTCCCCCAGCTGCACACAGGGAAACTTCTAAAAGTGTATACAAAATACTACATCTGAGCCTTCTGAAGAAGAAACAAACCTTAAAAGCTTTTTCCAAGCTTCTAATTACAGCACACAAGTAAACAAGTTTCCCCATGTTCACATAAACACAGTACAACCCCACTGCAGAAAAAACACTGAGGTTATTTAAGGACTTTGGAAGTACCTGCTCTACCCTTTTATTTCTGAAGTTCATATTTGGAAATTAAGGAGTTAATACATGCAATTTAGTGCCCATTTTTAAAGTACAGATTATTTATTATTTTACCTCTGAAATGAAGGCTTATCTCCTCCTAAAGCCATAGGCAGGAGGAAGGCTGGAATGAATCATAGCAGCTTCACTGTGCTGTTCAGCAAAGCTCAGAGCAGCAGCTATCACAGGAACTGGGGGCGTTGCTGTAGAAGATGAGAATTTAAAGTAATAGAGGTCTCCTATTCAAAGTGTCCCATTTATGAAGGGTAAAAGAAAATTTCCACTGCTGAGAAGACCTCAGATGCTTCAGATATTTACCTGGGGAGAAGCTGCCATCAAAGATACAGTTCCCCTGATATCCCAGGTGCAGCTTTTTCACTGGAGTGATGCAAATAAATGAGTGGGATTTCAGAAAATGAAAATGAATCTCCTTTCAAGGTTTTGTTTCTTGCTGACCTTCACTTTCCTCCCCTGTCTTTTGCCAATCATTGTCTAGAAAATTTTGAAGCCTTGAGCTCCTAAGTTATTTACCAAATCCACTGAAAAGAGATCTTAGATAAAGGATATAATTTCATATAATCCTAGTGCAACTTTTATTATGACAGCACTTAGAATCTGTGGAGCAGAAGCCTGGAGTCGAGACTAATGTACAACAAGGCACAGTAATTATTTATAACGGATGATAACTGAGTCACAATTCACCCACCTTAATCTCACACTATCTCTGGGACAGTATTATTTACTGAGTTACCCTATAGTTCACACTCTTCCAGAAGTATAAGGAAACAACGACATTACACAGCAGTAGAACCATCGAGGGTAGTAAAGCTTTAGAAGATTTATTAGCAATGCTTTGAGACTTTAAAAAACCGTACTCACCAGAGTCTGTGCAAGATACAGATGAAACCCATGGAGGTGTTTTGCCTGTACTACAATAGAGGGCTCTATTTTAAGAGGTGACACAAGTGGGTTTGGTTTCATGACAGACAAGTCAAGCTGCCTCATGCAGCATGTGCTTTGAGTAAAAAAGAAATTACAGCCTCCTTTTTCCCCCTCTTGACAGCCTTACTTTGTACAGAGAAGGATTCTAAAAGAGGCACATGCAGCATTCACTCCAGACAATAGTATGAATTATGCCACTGGGGTTTGCTGCCCAGATGAAGTGGTGGAACACAGCTAAGGCACAAGCACAGCTCAACAGCACAGCATGGAACCACTTCCACACAGATATAAATAAATACAGGAGAAGTAAAACCTCATCCCCCACCCAGCACAGAAGTATATTAACTATAACTTGGGAGAAGCAGATAAGTGAGATTTCATTAAATTAAAGAACAGCAAAGAACAGATCAGATCACTTTTCTGCTAGCTGTTGACCATGCACTGGGAGCGACTGGATCTTAACCACAGAAAAATTACATCAAGGATAACAGGGTTTGGCTCTGATAAAAATCTTTGTTGGTACCCAAGTTCATCAAGTTGCTTTCTTTCCTTGGGAGCTGTATTCCCCAACTTCCCCATACCCTTTTATCCTACTAAACTTTTTTCTAGATCACCTTAGCAACAACATGCAACATTTTGATGCATAAAAATAAATTAGTAAGAACTCTTTATCCCCTACTGCTGTGCACAGTAGAAAAAACATGCAGAGGATTTACTCCAGCTCTGAAAACCTACAACCAAGCCAAGCAGCAAGATTTGAACGTTAAACCTGGGAGATATATTTTTGAATGCAGGCCACAGGAACAAAATTATGCAAGACATCGAACTGCTGAAGAAACTGCTGAAGGAAAGAGCAGGAAAGGGCTGAGAAACACAACTGAGGCCTAACCAAGACCCCAACTTTCTGCAGACATGTTAGAGAAGGGTGGTACATCACAGACAGTGCCAGGTGCCATCCGAAATATGCTCTAAAGGAGATTATCAACCTTGTGTCAGTAATCACTTGCAAACAGAGGTCAGATCAAGGTCAAGGAAAACAGTTAAAGCTGTGTTTTTGTGTCTCCCCTACACTTGGTCAGCTGCTGATTCTGAAATGCCATCTCAGCTCTACAAATTTAGTAAGGCCTAAATCTTATGGAAGGATAGCCTGAACTGACAGCATGTGGGGATTTATGGAGAAATAAAGAACATTCATACAGCAATATGAAAACTTTTACAATAATGAAAGGCTTGACTGATTGGGCAAAACAGGAGACTTTTACTACCTGTGAAATGATCACTTTCCCTAATATAATCAGAGTTCATTAAATAAATTGCAGGAACAAGGCCATCTGACAAATGATAGATATCTTAACTGTCCAAGGACAAGGTCTAAAATGGATTAAAAATTCAAAGGGATGTTTTATTGAGCTCAGAATAATTAAGAGCAATTTAATTACAGCACGTTTAGTATGGCTAAATAGTACTAGACTTCTATTTTCTAAAATATTAAATTGCTTGTTTCCTTTTCTGGACACAGTCACAACTTTAAAATAAGCATTTCTTAGAAAAGAATAAAGTACATACTAAGAATTGCCTTATTTCTGTAAGCACAAAGGCTGAAAACAATAATAATTCAAAGCAACTACATTTGAAGAATTTGGTCTTTCTGCTCCATGACACAAGACTGTAATTCCATAGAAAAATTATTTCTGGTATTGTCAAATCCTTCATTTACACTGTGCCTCGGGTTTGTTCTTGCTGGTTTTAATTCTTTCCAATATTTGTGAGCCTTGGTGAGGAGTTTATGTTTATGAAAGATCTATTGTTTCCAATTATGACAGCCCAAAATCCATAAAATCTGGAATAATTAGAACTTTAAACCAACAAAGCAGCACAAAACTAAAACCCATTAACTGGCAAATTACTGATAGTTTTATCTGTAACTTTATGAATGCAAATAGAACTTCACGGCTAAGAATTACCTTAGAAATTATTCTGTCTGGCTTTTCTGATTTATAATATAATCACATTCTTTCAAAGTTGTTTTTCTAGCCTTTCAGGTAAATCAGAGGCACATTAATTGCATTTTCCAAGATGATACACATTTAGGAAAAAGCTTAATAAAGACTATAATTCACCAAGCTTTACTTTTCCATGCCCTAAATATGTTTTTCATTACTGTCAGCAAAATAAAAATCAGTGCTCTAATTTCAGCTCGTATGAGCTAAACCTACAAACAACAGTTCAAAAGAATAACCGATTGTGTTGCACAACTTTTCTCCCAGCCTGTAAAATTTAAAAAAACCCTTATATAATAACTATTTTCCTAAATATTTGAGCTTGTTCCTTAGTTCAACCGTGCTACAAAATCAGGCACTAAATTTTAAATTAAAAAATGTCATGATGATGCTATTTAAAACATCTCTCCCTCTATAGTTTTCTTGCCACCGTCAGAGAATTTCAAAATACACTTATTCACCGACAAGAGGAATTGATACAACTGGAAATCCTTCCTTTTTGTATTTATTCTCTGCGAGGGATGGCTTTTATAGCGATTTTGGCCTAAAACGGTAGTCAAAATGTCAGTTACATAAGGCCATGCGGGGAGACACATGCACTCTAAAAAAAAAAATACTGCTTCCGAATTAATCAAGGGAAAAAATAAAATCTGTCGGCTTCGACATAGATATTTACGTAAAGACTAAGACTGTGCCCCCCCCGCAATTCTTCTGCCCAAGTCGGCTCAAGCCGCCTGCGAAATTTCACAAGCAACGACACCGCCAGCGCCCTAAAAATAACGAGAATTTTTTTAAAAACCGCAGAAAATAACAAAGCCTTCATTTTTTCATTCGCAACAGCGCTAGGCTAAAGCGAAAAAAAATAAAATAATAATGATAGAAGGTATTAAATATTAAAGCAAACCCACCCTGGGTCGCTGCGGAGTTCACAGGCCACACTTTCCGCTTGAAAATAATCCCCCCCCCCTTCCACACACGGTTTTCCCCCCACACAAACTTTCCGCTCGGCGGAGGCCTCACCGAGCTCACCGAGGCCTTTCCCGCACCCTCGCAGACATTTTCTCTCCTCGCCAATGCGGGGAAAGCTCCCGGTTCCTCTCACACCGCCCCGGCCAACTTTGCGGGCCGGGCCCTGCGGACGCCACAACTTCCATGTCTCGCTTCGCCTCTCCTCGGCCCTCCCTCCACAGAAGGTCACGGCGGCCGCCGCCGCCCAACCGGGCAGAAGTTGGCGGCTCTCCCTCCGCTTTCCTCCTCCTCCTTTTCTCCGCCACAACCCGTTTAGGGGGGGAAGAGGCCCCGCGGCGGGGCCCCTTTTTTACCTTTCTTGGCTTTCGGGGAGTGCCGCCGGCTGCGGGCGCTGGCTCGCTCTTCCTCAATAGCGGCGGCTATCTCCGGGTCGTCCTCCCCATTGTACCACACCAACAGCTCCTCGCCGGGCGCGATTGGCTGGCGGGAGAGAAGACAGAGGCGCGCAGCCAATCAGGAGGCGGCTTGTTGGAGGAGGGAAAAGAGAGGGGGGGGCGCGCCAAGTCCGCGCGCGCCAAGCCTGCGTCAAGCAGCGCCACCTCATGGCCGGAGGGCGAGTAGCAGCACCGCCCCCCCCCGTCTTCTCCTCCAAAATATCGCTAATTAATTACGCAATAATTAAGATAAATTGATTAAAACATCATCTAAGAGTCTTAAAAAATAAAAAAGGCAGATTTTACGCAGAGATGTTGTGGATATCCCCTTTCTGGAGGTGTTTAAAGCCAGGGTGGACGAGGCACTGAGCAGCTTGATGTAGTGGGAGGTGTCCCTGCTCATGGCAACGGGGTTGGAACTAAATGATCTTTAAAGTTCCTTCCAACCCAAGTTATTCTGATTCTGCACCTTCTTCAAAATAAAGGGTGAATTTAGGAGGATGGCTCCTCCACCTGCTTTTTGGTGCCTGAAGGTTTCACCACGATATTCAGCATCGGAGCATTCAAAAAGATTAAGGTAATTTCAAATCTTTAAGGTGATTTCAAATCTTTAAGGTGATTTCAAATATTTAAGATAATTTCAAATCTTTAAGGTGATTTCAAATCTTTCTTTAAGGTGATTTCAGATCCTTAAGGTGATTTCTTATCTTTCCTTAAGGTGATTTCAAATCTTTCTTTACGGTAATATCAAATCTTTAAGGTGATTTCACATCCTTAAGGTGATTTCAAATCTTTAGGGTGATTTCAAATCCTTCAGGTGATTTCAGATCTTTAAGGTAATTTCAAATCTTTAAGGTAATTTCAAATCATTCTTTAAGGTAATTTCAAGTCTTTAATGGAATTTCAAATCCTTCAGGTAATTTCAAATCTTTAAGGTAATTTCAGCTCTTTAAGGTAATGTCAAGATCTATTATTTACATTAGTAAAAACCTAAAGTGTCATATCCTAAGAATAGTACAAAAAGCCCAAAATTCAATTAATCCAAGCACAGCAACATGTTTCCTGTAGACTGAGACAGACTTTTGCCTCCCTGCCCTTTAGCAGAGAATTTATTTGCCACCACAGACACCACATTTCACTGATATTTTAGTTTAGTGCCCGAATGTGGCTTTATCTCCCCCAGATTAACAGCAGTTTGTGGTACTTTGTGCCTTTTTCACTCCCTGTTCCTGCTATAAACCTGTTTGACAGAATGTTCTTGCATAAACAAATTAATTCCATCTTCATCAAGGACAGTTCTGCAGCCAAGCTTTTGGAAAAAAAAAAGAGTTTTAGCTGCCATTTTACTGCTTTAAGAAGTAGAAAGTCCTCTACCATGAGCAGAATTAACACTATTCAGCTTGCCTGATTCATTAGGAAGAGCTTCTGAAGCCCCATAATGAGTTTAAACTCTCACATATGCACATCCTGGGGAAAGCACATGCAAAGCAGCTACAAATATCCTCATCTCTTCAATGAGGATGAAGAGGAGATGGAAAAGAGCACCATTTGCTTGTGCTGGCTTCAAAATTCTACCTCATGATTATTCATTTACAGCCCAGAAGAGGGAAGTTAAAGCTGTGAGCAGTTTTTTTGGATGTTCATTTACATCAAGCAAATTTGGGCTTTGCTTATCTTAGCAAGGGGAGCTTGGTAAATCTACTTCATTAACTTACAAATTAGAAACTCACAAAAGGCTGATGAAAACCATGGGAAAAAAAAATTAATAAATAGCTGTGACAGCATGTTAAATGCTTCCAGGTAAAGCAGAACAAATGACACACAAGCCACTCTAATCCTCTTTTTGGGGGAAAATAAAGCCCATGCTGTTTATCAATCACCAAATTAAATTCTTCTAAATTTAGGAATTATGATAAAGCTCAGGTAGGATCTCTCTGTACATCCCTGGGCTAAGTCTACAGCAGTTTTGGAATGGCAGTGAACACACCAGAAGGTGTTAAGAGAAAGAGAATAACATTTAAGATGTTATTTATTTATTTAAGATGTTATTTATTTATTGCATGCTATCTTTTGTCTCAGTTCTCAGTAAGGGAATCTAAGGCTGATGTGGACCCTACAGGAAAAAAACATCCCTAATACAGAATGTGACCAATTAAAAAGGTTTTAAATAAAAAACAGACATACAAGCAATGAAAAAAACACAAAACCAACCTGAAAACAGCAATTTTTTTCCCCCAAGGCATAATTTTTCTAAGGAATAGCATAGTAGAAAACTGATACAACAGTTTTTAATGCAGAACCATTTCATGAATTGTTTTGAAACCTGTTTAATTCAAATAGTATTAAAAAAAAATCATCTTTTTAAAAAGGGGAATAAAAATTATTAATCATAAAAGTAATAGAGCAATTTCTGATTCTTCAGATACTGGAAGAGTTTGCCCAGAGAGGTTGTGGTTGCCCCCTCAATCCCTGGAGGTGTTTAAGGCCAGGCTGGATGAGGAAATGAGCAACCTGGTCTAGGGGGAGGTGCCCCCATGGCAGGGGGGTTGGAATTAGATGATTTTTGAGGTCTCTTCCACCCCAAACCACTCTATGATTCTATGATACCTTTAAACTTTTGTAGTAGATGGTCCTGTTGATCTCCAGAGGGAACAGATTTTGCTCCTTCCCCGAGCGAGCCCAGTTTATATAGCGCAGCCAGTTCCCCTTCTTTGGATCCGTTGCATCCACACACATCCAGCCCAGGTTTGGGTAATACACCTGGAAGAGGGAAAAATGGCATCAAACACGTGGACAACTGCACTAAATCCTACACATTTAAAGCTTTATGAAGCAGCAGCTGTCACAAGGACAGAGACAACACAAAGGATGTGAGCAGTTGTACTCAGGGGAGAGTTGCTGGTCTTCTGTAAACTGGTACAACTGGGAAAAAAAACCCCCACCTTTGGTCCTGCAAAGCCTTCTCTGAAGGTTTTGGGCTCCAAAGCCAGTTCTAAGGTGCTTTCTTTCAGTTTATCAAGCCTGAAATGATCCTCTAGATTTTGCATTTAGTACAATGGTTGATTTTAATAGATAAAGGCAACAGAGCTTTAATTTGACTATCTGATGGATGGGGGAAAAGTAACTCTATAGAAATGAGAAGCATGTTCCAGAACATGCTATACCGGTGTTCCTCCACTCCTCCCCTCCTTGATCATTCCCTCTGCTAAAGCTGCTTGCTGTATGAGTCCTTAGAAGGGCTTAAGAATCCTTTGGAAGTAGTTACAAACTGCTTTAAAGACACCATAGATGGGATTTAACTCCAGATTAAGACACCTACATTTTGAAATCTACATAATATCTGAGGTCATATGACTGTCAGTGGAGCTTAGAGAGCTATTCAGCTGTCCAGACAGTATTCCCTTTAAGGCAAGCCCAAACACAAGCAGCACAAGAAATATTGCAACAGTGGATAACTTTCTATAAAAACCTCCAAGAGCCAAATTAATTCCCAGAACAAAGCTTGTTTTCAAAGAGCTAAAGGAGGAGGAGGAGTGCTGTGGCTTCCTTAAGAGATTCCCTATCTTCCTCATTTCCCTAATTTCATAAGTAGCTGACAGAACTCAGTTGCAGAAGGGATATCAGTGGGGTTCAAGCCAAGAAAAAAAAAAAAAATCATAGCTTTATCAGTAGGAGACTCACATACTGGAGCCAGCACGTAAGAAAATTAACACAGCAATTTCAAACAATGCCAAGAGTTTAAAGCTTTGTCATTCAGAATGGTTGCTCAATCCAAGTGGCCATAAATAACTGTGTGTAACAGCAGACACATGGCAATTACTTCACATCATCCCTTGTTTCTAAAAACCTCTGGAAAATTAAAGGCTAAATAAAAACACTGACATGGTAACAGACACCTTTTCCCATGTACAAGCTGTTTCTTACCTCCCACATGTACACATTGCTCTTCACTTGAGATCTTTTCTTCTTGTCACCAACAAATGGTCCAAACTTCTTGCCTTTTAAGATTGATTTTGTTGCCCAGACACCTGCAGAGACACAGAAGTTTTAACTAGTGATATCTCAAAAAAATCTTCTACTCACAGTTCACATTTTTTAATATCATTACATGTGTCTGTCTCTCACTGGAGAGCATCCTACAATATTTAAGCTCACACTGAGGATAGTGAAGTTTACTAAAATTAATTTATCTCATCAAAACTCACTTCAATCAAAGGTTTAATCATAGAATTGTTTGTATTGGAAGGGACCCCAAAGATCATCAAGTTCCAACCCCCCTGCCATAGGCAGGGACACCTCCCACTACATCAGGCTGCTCAGTGCCTTGTCCAGCCTGGTCTTGAACACCTCCAGAGAGGGGGCATCCACAACCTCTCTGGGCAACCTGTTCCAGTGCTTCACCACCCTCACTGCAAAGAATTTCTTTCTTATGTCAAGTCTAAATCTACCCCCTTCCAATTTACATCCATTGTTTCTAGTCCTCCCATCCCATATCATATTAAAAAGTCCTTCCCCTGCCTTTCTGTAGGTCCTCCTCAGTCCCCTCTGTGCCTTTTCTTCTCCAGGCTGAACAACCCCAACTCCTTCAGCCTGTCCTCATAGGGCAGTTGCTCCAGCCCTTTGACCATCTTCGTGACCTCCTCTGGACCTGCTCCAACAGCTCAATATCCTTCCTGTGTTGAGGGCTCCAGAACTGGACACAGTAACTCCAGTTTGGGTCTCACCAAAGCCCAGTAGAGGGGCAAAATCACCTCTCTGGACCTGCTGGTCACACTCCTCTTGATGCAACCCAGGATTTGGTTGGTGCCTTCTTGGCTGCGAGTGCACACTGCTGGCTCATGTTAAGTATGTCATCAACTGACACTCCCAAGTCTTTCTCTTTAAGCATTTACCCTATTCCATTCCTTGCTACAGTAGCTCTGAAGGCAAAAAATTACCTCTATTTCTCTTGTCAAAAATACTCAAAATCCCAGTAGCCAAGCACTCACCTAACCGTGTCTTGTCAACAGCAGATGGAAAGAGCCTCACATCCTCAGGAAGCCCCCTGAGCACATGCTCAGGGACATCATCCAAGGTCTCCACAGTGACAGCAGAATCAGTTGTGTTCTACAAGTCAAAAAGCCAGAAGGGTGATGATCATCAACAGATTATCAACCCTCAAAAGCTACAAAAACTCCTGACTTAAAAAGTTAAATTTCCAAATTTCCATTTCAGCTAGGGTCCTCTCCATCAACCTGCTCTTGTAGAAGCCACTTTTTATCAGAACATTCAAGTTTTCACTATTTTTTTCAATATTCATCTTATTTTTTTCAACTGTACTCTAGTTTTTAAACACTCTGCTAGAAAATGTTACTGCTTCTGAAAGACAAGGATATCGAAGAGAAACACACGATGCTTTTAGCAGGAATCATTGAGATCTTTTAGTAGGAATCTTTTGTTAGCTGTGTGCTTTTTGAATACCAAATAGCCAGAAAAAATTACAGAAGGGTTAGAAGAGTTAGAAGTGTTTCAGGACATTCACATCATTTGTCCAAATGACACTTTAATTGCCAATAACACGTTTCAAAAGTAACAAGAGTGAGCTCTGCCATGCCAAAATCCACCAATTAAACCAGTCTGCAGCACAACAGCCAAAACACAGGAAGAATAAGGGTTTATTTTTAAAAAAAATTATTTGATTTTATAATCATCCTGTTGGATTTATTTAAACCCTGGCTTACCTGCAAAGAATAAAACAGTAAAAGCCCCTAAAGGAGAGGCAATAATGCAAATGGATTCTGCACCAAAGCATCAGCAAATTCATTCCATTACCTTCTCTTAACACCTAGACACTCCTCTTCTGCCAATTCTGTTTCAAAATATAGAACAAATGTGGATCAAATAAACCTGCTGGAGCCAGCAAAGCAGTTTCTGCATCATGACTCTCAGTAAGAACATTTCAGTAAAAAGTCCATAAAATTCTACAGGCTTGGTTGGGTCAGGCTCAGCCCTGTGGCATTGTGGGTTATCTTTAACATAACCAAGAGCACCAAGTGAAAAGAGGGACTGGAAAAACCACTGATGTTTTATCAACCATCCATTTCATTTTCTGTTTGACTTCACATAAATATCTGCCCATAAAAAGTAATGGTCACCAATAGCAAGGAAATAAAAATATTGAACTACTGGAGGCATGGCTATTAATAGAAAAGTAGGAAATTAAATGTCAAAAGTTGTCAGGCTCTAAAAATATTTAAACTCAAACACACATCTCTAGGCATTTTCTATACATTTTTTTTAAAGAATCCTTCAGCTTTTCAGTGAAAGCTGAGATATGCTGCCATTTTTCTGAGCATTCCCTAATTTTGTACGACCTGTGTTCACAATGAGCAGGTCAGAAACCTGAGCCCAGCAGGTTTTAATTCAAAAGATTTTAAGGTAATTTAATATTTAAGCTTGAAAGGCAGGAAAAAAATCCAATTAATGATTTATGAATGCCTAGTAAGTGATTCCTTCCCTTCTAAGGAGCCTACAAGGTTCAAGAGTCTGCTTTTAATATTTTTCATACTATTATTTGTACAAGGTGACAGGAAATGCTATTAAATAACTAGCTCTTTATGACCTAATTATGCTCAATAAAACATTATTCCTGATAAAAAGGAGCAGGATTTTAAAGTCACAAGCACACAGAGTGTCCCAGACAAGCTGTCCATGTTCTGGGAGAACTTGGCATATATTGAGCCACGTGCAACAGCCCTAAAAAAAAAAAAATACCTGCCCTCTGATACTGAACTCTGATCCTTCTGGGGAGAAACAACCTCCAGTGGAGATGGCAATGACTACTCTAGTGTAAAGGATGTTATATTTTAGCTCTGAAAAAGCTTCAGGAAGCATTAAACTGAGAAATAACAACAACTTGGCCCACACTGTAGCTGTCAAAGCAAACTCCAGCTTTCTGGAAATTCTTCTTCCTTCTGCATATAACCAGAGATAAGGCAATATTTCTCATTTTTCATTTTCATTATCAAACATGCTGAAAATTCACTGGAAACAGCACAGAGATGCATTTTAACACCCATCAAACTTAAGGTTTTGGCTTTACAAGCTTTCAAATTTAAGGTTTTTATCTCCACAGTAAAACAGATAAAGCTTCTCAACTCATTGTGTAGGGTAATTCTTCAATTCTGAATGTGAGCTGCTGAGTTGAGTTACAAGAACATGTCTTCTGACATAATTTTTCTCATGGTTGCTGGTAAAGCTAAATCTGGAGTCAGAGCAAGGATATTCTATTGCTGCCTTAGTAAGCCCCAACAGCTGCACAGAAACATCCTAGAGAGCTATTTGTAGGGAGAAAGACCCCCCAAATTTTAAACCATGCAAGGAAAAGAATGCCAGAAATCCCTTCCCATCCAAGAGAGTGAAGAGGCTGGGGAGGAGAAAAAAATAAATCACAAATTAAAAATCCCACTTTGTTCTTTGGTTGTGACAGCTGAAGTCTATTCAAAGCAAGAGCAGAGTTTTATTTTGCTCTTCGGTGATGGCAGAAGGGAAAAAAACAGTTTGATTTTCAGACATCTGTTAGCCTTGAGCTGATACACAAGAATCCATGTCTCAGACAAAAGGAACACACTCTTCCCAGTGTACCAAAAGAAAAGAAACCCAAGTATCCTTCCAAGTACATTTTGTTAGGGGAGAATCAAGCTTATTATTCTCAGGGGTTTTCTAACACATTATATGTAGACACAGATCTGGGGGACTCAAAGAATTCACATGACAGCTAAAAATCTCAAGCCTGCACTACTGCAGTTTTAAAAATCAGAATTAACCAATCTAGACAGAAGCATCCAGTGGTCTTACTCTCTGATGTATCTGGGGATATTCCTTAATAGTTACTTATCCATAAATATCCCAAATTTATTATTTAAGGAGTTTATTTGTATGGATTTTATTCTGCATCTACCTATCTGCACAGATCAAAGGCCAGCAGCTACTTTCACAGCACTCAGGCTCATTTGACACCTGCCATATTAATAGATTTCACAAATAGCAGTAAAGTGCATGTGCCCTGCTACACAACAATACAGTTCACACCTCAAACGAATGGTAATAAGTAACCAAATACTCAGCAGTCAAATAAACAACAATTTACTTCAGTCAAATCAGTGGGAGCTCATTTGATTTGCAATCTAAATGGAGCTACTTGAAACATTTTCACAGCTTATCCCCAAGGAATGTCTGCCTAGCAGAAGAAATACCATATTTCAGTTTACATCTCTGCCAGCACTTAACAACAACCACACTCAATTTTCTTTTTCTGTTTAAAGGAATTCACCTCTTGCTAAGGACAGAGCACTGGTGCATGTCCTACAGCCAGTTCCCTCATTTCACTCAATCCAGCAGCTCTCACTCACTCCAAAGCTGCAATTTTGAATACAAAAGCACTTGAAGGCAATCTCACTTTCAAGCTCCTCAGAAATATCACATTGTCAAGGTGAAGTGACTTAAGATCAAGGTTAAAAAAGCTAATTCAAGGCCTTAAGTGAAACAATCTTCTCCTTTTTCCATCAAATTCAGAGACTGATCTCTCTGACAGGACCTTTCCACGCAGTGATTAAGCAATTTTTCACACTTTCAATACAGTCCTACCTGTGAGCCAATCACAAATTAAGACTTCATGCAAGAAAACCCAAAAAATATTAATTCCAGCAAGAGCTGCCTTTCTTTTTTATCAGTCCTCCTCACTACAAGGTGCATCTGAAAAGGTTTTTCTTCACTACCTCAAGAACTCTATGGGATCAACAACAAAACCAGCAGATTTTTCATACAACTCAAATTATCAATAGCCCAATTAGTTTCAGGTTGACACCAAAAGCAGAGATAAGCAGAAAGGAAGATGAGAACTTGAGAGAGGTGCTTGGCATCAGGCAAAAACATTTCTTATACAGACCTGGCACTACAACTTGTCAACAGTGAGTGAAATGACAAGGGCACTGCAAGAAAAAAACACCACAGGGTTGATGCTAAAAACACACACTTAATATTTATGGTAATTGAAAAATAAAAAGCCATATGAGCTCTGCAGGCTTTGGAAACTCAATGTGACAGCCAGAAACACCAGAAAAAGCCTCTAAGCTACTGGAACTGGAAGCCTTCAATTTTCAAGCCATTTTTTACAAGATGGATTGTTACCCAAAAAAAAGCCTCAGGATGAAACAGATTTTCCTGGAGAACTGTTCTGAGAGATGCCAGCAGTAACACATTGCTAAAGGGAATTCACACACACACAACTTAAATCCATGAAATAAAATCTATCTCACTTGCATACACATGAAGGAGAGGAGGATTATGAAATTTAATGACACAAAAGATTTTATAGAACATTTCTTTTTCAGTGGATGATTTACTTTCCTTATTAATAATTAACTGCTCTAACATCTAAGGATTTTGATAAAGTCTTCCATTATACTCACCTGATTCATTTTGAACTCCTGTTGTGCTCTGAGAAGACACACACAACAAAAACTCCTTTGATTACATGAGCCCTACAAAGAAACACAGACAATTGTAACACCTCCTCGCCTACAAATCTATACCCAATGGAAAGCACAGACAGACCTGGAGTTTCTCTTCCCAACCCATCTGTCACAAAGCAGAACATTGCTTTTTATATCAAGAGAAACCTGCTCCAAGCTACAGCTTTGTTATTAGAGCTCAAATGCATCAGAATAACCTCAAGATGAATATCTGGCATTTATCTTTTCTCCTCATTTTAGCTGATGCTGCACCAGAAATGTGCTCGAGTTGGACTGTTTTGTTTGATTTTAAAACCAAGTTCACCTCATAAGATTGAGTACTTTTAAATACTTTAAGAATCAAATATCCTAATAGAGAAACATCAACATTTCAGTTATAGTTTTGTAGCTCTCTCCATGGGCAAAGTTACAGGACAAGGAGCTCCATCTCCCTTTGGTTCTCCCTCATGCAGTTTCTAGCCCATATTCCACGTACCCTTTGCCTCCCTCAGCCTTGATATCTTATCTTCCCCTCCTGCCAAATCTGATTTCTACTTCAGACATTTTTGCACAAATGCTTTTGCCAAATGGTTCCTGAAATGTGATCCAGGAGCTGCCTGTCATCTGCTGACAGTCGCCTCAGCACATGGAATTGCTCATTAAAGAAAAAAGCCAAATTTGGGAGACAGGATAAACTCCTGCACTTGAGATGCTTGAGATGAGGCACAAATAACTGAGAAAAAAAAAATCCAGCACAATCATTGTGACAATCCCCACAATCCCCACTTAGAAATGAAATATTTTGGATAGCAAGAGAGGAACCAAAGCACTTCCTAGGGTGAAAAATTATTTTTAATAACAAATGCCTCCTTATTCTGTGCTTGGCTACAAAAATAAAATAACCACCAGTGGTGTAAAGACAACAAAAGCAAGAAGCTTTTAGATTTTAGAGCCCAGCCAGTTGAACTACTCCAGCTCCAACATCCAACACCATCACTTCTCGGCCACTGAATGTAAAGAATCTGAGAGGCAACACCTAAATATCACTGAAGTGATGGTTTGAAGAGGTCAGGGCCAAAGGAAAGCTGAAAGTTTTCTCTAAGCTGAGCTTTCTTACTCAGGTTGTTAAATAAATTAGCCAAGAACTCAAAAAGCAGTCAGAAACTACCTTTGTGTTTTAAATTTCTTTATATTTGAGCAGTAAAAATACATTTCTCTTGTATTTCACACACTAACTCAAAGCTTTTTACCTTGGAATTAATACTGTTTCAACAGCAAAGCTTCGACAAACTATTAATTTAAAACACACACATCATCTTGAGGTTTTATATAGCTCTGACAAGTTATAAGTACGAGCTCCCTAATTGAAAAAAAAGCCTGAAAACATTTCCCTTCTTCTTCCTGACTCCATTTTACCTATTTTTGTTAACAATGAACTCAAGTACATGGAAAAAAGCAGGCAAAAGAGTAGCCATTCTATTTTGGAAGCTGAAAATGGGACATGCATTATGTCACTGCACTGGTAAAAACATGTTTATTATAGCAGCAGAAACAAAACTTGAAAGTCTCAACAGTCTGCTTTCCTAATGACCAGACATTTGGGCTCTCTTTGTTTTAGTTTTTAATTGCAACATCTTTTTTTCTTTGTAATTTTTTAGCATCAGGACCCTATGTAATAATGAAATAATCTAATCCACAATATATTAGATGAAACAATGCCAAAAAAAAAATGGAATTCAAGCACTATCTATGGGCATCTCACTGCAAAGACATTTTCAATTATGCAAGAATGAGAACAGGGGAAAAAGCAGCCAAACAATGTTTTTTCTGAACACTAAATTTTATTGTCCATATAGAAAAAAGGCTTTGCTTACTGCCATGTAACTAAATAAACTGCTGCATCTTAGAAAGGTTCCATCAGATAACCAAGAAAATAAGCCAAGAAATCACCACACACAAAAATAAAACATCAGACTATTAAATCAAAGTGCAACTAACCCAGAGAAAACAAAATAAGTCTCTAATAACTGCAGATACATAAATACCAGTACTTCATAGAATTACAGAATGGTTTGGGGTGGAAGAGACCCCAAAGATCATGTAATTCCACCCCCCCTGCCATGGGCAGGGACACCTCCCACCACACCAGGTTGCTCAGTGCCTCATCCAGCCAGGCCTTAAACACCTCCAGGGATTGAGGGGGCATCCACAGCCTCTCTGGGCAACCTCTTCCAGTGTCTCACCACCCTCACAGCATAGAATTTCTTTCTTATCTCAAGCCTGAATCTCCCCTCTTCCAATTTGCATCCATCACTCCTAGTTCTTCCATCCGGAACCCTTCCCCAGCCTTTCTGTACCTTTCAGTTACTGATAAATCACCATGAGGCCCCCCCTGAGCCTTCTCTTCTCCAGGATTAACAACCCCAACTCCTTCAGCCTGTCTTTGTAAGGGAGGTGCTCCAGATCTTCAGATACAAGTACACTTTTAACTCTACTTACAAAGACAGTAAATGAAAATTTCCAGACAAGCACACTGCTGATTTACTCCTACATGGAGACATGCATTTCAGACATTTCTTTTTACAAAACAGGACTCAGCCTCCAGCTTTTGTCTCCAGGCAAGTTTTATACAGAGGCAGAGAAGTGTTTTTCAGCTAAGAAAAAACACACCAGTATAAGAAATCATTTCACTGAGGGGAAGGATCAGACCTGCCCACCCACATGCTAAGAAACTCAACAGCAAATACAGTACATCAAGACATTATTCAAAGTGATTATTTGCCTTCTATTTTATCTAAGTTGTGTTTCATTCTAAGTGAAACTTGGCCTCGTTTTTATGGTCAGGTCAGTCAGACTGTTAAGACAGTTCTGCCCCAGAAAATCCTAGAGGATTTAGAATCATAGAATAGTTTGGGTTGGAAGGGACCTTAAAGATCATCGAGTTCCAACCCCCACTACATCACCTCCCACTACATCAGGCTGCTCAGTGCCTTGTCCAGCCTGGTCTTGAACACCTCCAGAGAGGGGGCATCCACAACCTCCCTGGGCAACCTGTTCCAGTGTTTCACCACCCTCACTGTAAAGAATTTCTTTCTTATGTCAAGTCTAAATCTACCCCCTTCCAATTTACATCCATTGTTTCTGGTCCTCCCATCCCATATCATATTAAAAAGTCCTTCCCCTGCCTTTCTGTAGGACCCCCTCAGGTACTGAGAAGTTACTCTGAGGTCCCCTCTGAGCCTTCTCTTCTCCAGGCGGAACAACCCCAACTCCTTTATACACCCAGAGAATTTTCTAGGTTAGAAGATCCTTTGAGCGAACACTGATTCCAACCATCAACATGCTTGAGGACCAGCAGGTACTACTAGAGGGCTGCTGTTGTCTCTGTAAGTCCAATAGCTCTTTTGCTTCTTAAAAGTCACTCTTCCATCTGAAGTTCCTGATTTTGAGAAGAGAAGGCTCAGGGGAAACGCAAAGTAGCTTCTCAATATCTGAAAGAAGGGGTCTACAGAAAGGCTGGGGGAGGACTTTTTAATAGGGTATGTGATGGAAGGACTAGGAATAATGGATGTAAATTGGAAAAGGGGGGATTCAGGCTAGATATAAGAAAGAAATTCTTTACGGGGAGGGTGGTGAGACTCTGGAAGAGGTTGCCCAGAGAGGCTGTGGATGCCCCCTCAATCCCTGGAGGTGTTTAAGGCCAGGCTGGATGAGGCATTGAGCGACCTGGTGTGGTGGGAGGTGTCCCTGCCCATGGCAGGAGGGTTAGAATTAGATTATCTTGAAGGACCTTTCCAAACCAAACTATGATTCTAAGAGTGTCAAAGCTATCCCTGATTTACCAACTCACATTTCAGCAGCTCTGCACCAAGGAGAGCACACCCCAAGTGTTGACATGCACATTACCACCATTAAAATGTGGCAGGTGTTAAAAGACAACAACATAATACCCACATGTCCTACATCTCCATCTCTCTTGGATCTACCTGGCAATTGTGAGATAACTGAAAGACTTTTCATCCAAATACCATGGCTAAATTCAAGAGCATGGCCAGGAAAAGCAAACTGAAGCAGCATCAGAAACACACAAGCTGTCCTCCTGCTCTCAAGAGCTGGCTGCTGCTGATTACTCACATGGAAAATAAAAATATTTCTCTTGCCATGGGAGGAGCAGATATAGCAGGTGCAACACTTCACGCACCCTGCCTCCTCCAACAGTTGAAAGCAATTTAAAGTTCAAAATGGAAATTTTGCAGCCTCACGTGAATTTGAAACCACTTGTAACTTTACTTGAGGCTGGAGCTGCTGCACAGGAGATTGTTATCAGCAATGCTCCACTTGCTGCTCTGACTTCAAATATAAAATCTACTTGAAGATACTATGGCCCCTTCTGAAGTGTATGAACTCTCTAACTGTTCTAAATGTTTTATGCACAGATTTTCTCTCTCATCCCAGACATTCCTCCCCATGCTATCTATCATCACCATGAATGGGGTCCAGATGCACATTGGAAGAGGGGGAGATTAAGGCTGGAGAGAAGAAAGGAAATCTTCCCTGTGAGGGTGGTGAGGCACTGGTAGAGGTTGATAGAATCATAGTTCGGTTTGGGTTGGAAGAAACCTTAAAGATCATCTAGTTCCAACCTCCTGCCATGGGCAGGGACACCTCCCACCACACCAGGTTGCTCAGTGCCTCATCCAGCCTGGCCTTAAACACCTCCAGGGATTGAGGGGGCATCCACAGCCTCTCTGGGCAACCTCTTCCACTGTCTCACCACCCTCACCAAAAAGATTTTTCTTCTCTCCAACCTGAATCTCCCTTCTTCCAATTTACATCCATTATTCCTAATCCTTCCATCCCATGTCCTATTAAAAAGTCCTACCCCAGCCTTTCTGTATCCCCCCCTTCAGGTATTGAGAAGCTACTATGACCTTGAAGGTCCCTTCCAACCCAAACCATTCTATGAAGGAATCTTTGATTTATGTGACACATCAAGGCACTGAGCAATGAGATCTAATGAGAAGTTGGAACTTGATGATCTTTGAGGTCCCTTCCAACCCAAACTATTCTATGATTCTATCTAGGAAAGTCGAGTCCAATGAAGAAACCAACCGTAACATCAATTTCTCCAAGCCATGCTCAAGCATTTTGGCAAACACTCAATCCACAGAATCATAGAATAGTTTGGGTTGGAAAGGACCTTCAAGATCATCTAGTTCCAACCCCCCTGCCATGGGCAGCGACACCTCCCACCACACCAGGTTGCTCAATGCCTCATCCAGCCTGGCCTTAAACACCTCCAGGGATTGAGGGGGCACCCACAACCTCTCTGGGAAACCTCTTCCAGTGTCTCACCACCCTCACAGCAAAGAATTTCTTTCATATGTCACAAGCTTTAAGCCGGGTGAACTTCCAAAACTTTTTCAATTCAGCGCATCACAAACTATTTATTCACCACATGTGTTGTCCCACAGCATCAGTCCATGCTACAAAGCTCTGCTTCACCGGGCGACACCTCCCAACCAGCATTTTCAAGGAAAAAATTTTTTAAAAATCAAAAAGCACACAAGGGATGGAGATCCTTGTTGCTAAGGACACCTCCCGCACCCTCGCCTTGGGGATCTCCCGTTGGGCCGCGAGTCCCGCATCCACCCCTCGCCCCGCTCGGCCGCCGTTGCCACCTTCCACCGGGCCCGGCTCCACCTCCGCGGCCACCATGTCGGTTCCCTCCCAGCCGCGCCTCCGGCTCTGCCCCCGGTCCCCACGCCCCGTCCCGCCCTCCGGGGCCGCTCGGCGGGTCCCGCCGCCTCCCTCTCACCTGCGGCCCGGCTCCGAGCGGCGCGGAGCGGCCTCAGCTCCGGCACCAGCCGGGCGCCATTTTGTCTCCGGCCTCGGAAGTGACGTTGGGGCGAGAAGTCGGGGTGGGGAGGGGGGAAGCGAGAGGCCGGAGGGTCGGGCTGTGCCACCGCGGGACCCCCCTTCCTCTCTCCGGTGTGGGGCATCCGCCCTTCGTCCTCCCCTCCTTACACCTTTATGGGGTGGATCCCCGGCATCTCCTCGGCTCATCCCACCTGCCGGAGCCGCCATCACTCTCCTCACAATGAGCTGTGGAGAGGGGCAGCTCTAAGCGGGTTTTACCCGCTTTTCTTATCGCAAGGCAGTGATTTGCTCGCCTCTGGCTGAAATTGATTTTTAAAATTGACTAATTTTGAGGGGAAATGTATAAATTCTAAGGTTCTCGAGCTGCTGGTTTAAATTATAAAAGTCTTTGCGAAGCTCTTTGCGGCCTCTTCACAGGCGAGACAAGCCCTTACAGGCCGCAATGAGGCAGAGCGGCGGCCTTTCGAAGGTGTGTGGGATTTTGGCTAATAGTAAGGGGGAAAACAACAGAATCATAGAATCACAGAATGGTTTGGGTTGGAAATGACCTTAAAGATCATCTAGTTCCAACATTCTGCTCTAGATGAGGTTGCTCAGGGTCTCATCCAGCCTGGCCTTGGATGTCTCCAGGGATGGGGCCTCCATCACCTCTCTGGGCAACCTAATCCAGTGTCTCCAGTGAATTCCTTCCATTTTTCTTCCCCATTCTGCCTCTTGACAGGTTCCACACACCCCTCTTTTACCCCATCTCCTGTCTCTGCCCCATACCAACCCTTTTCCAGCCCATTTTCCCCCAAATCCCACCCCACTGGGCTCCACTGGAGACTCCTCCCCTCCCCTGCTGTTCCAAATCAGCCCCCTCCACCCACTCCATCATTCTTAAGAGTAGAAAACCAGCTTCCAATATCGACCTTATTCCAAACATTCTTGTTCTGTAACTCAGTTTCTTGTAGCCTTCTCTGTGACTTTATTATGGGTGGGTTTTTTTTCCCCAGAATTTTTCCATTTAAACCTTTTGCTTTAATTGCTTATGTCAGGTGCTCACTTCTTAGTGTTTGAAATTGATGTAAGTCTCACTCTGTCTGTGTCCTAGTCTTTGCTTTCTTTGCATTGAGAATATATACCACCTGCTGGTGTTTCTGTGGATTTACACTTCGATTTACATTATTTCTCACGGTCGGAGATGCCTAAAATCCTTAGTTTATTTAAATTCTGAATGCTTATATACTGGAAACAGAAATATTGCTACTACTGTACTCTCTAAAATCATTAGAATTCCAGGTTCCCTGGGTGTGTATACGCAACCAGGACTGGAACTAAATGAACTTTAAGCTCCCTTCCAACCCAAGCCATTCCATAATGCCAGCCCACAGTAGAGAAAAATACTAGCAAAAACTTTTAAACTCTATTAATATATTCAGGGTGACTGAAAAGGGGACTCTTGCGTGCTTAGAGATGGAACTTCTTGTGTGTGGAAGTCTTAGTGAGACATGGCAGGAAAAAAGTGCTTCTAGAAAAGATTTTTCTCATCTAAAGTGGCCATGAAACCTGCTAGAGCCAAGTGATACTGATATGGGCAGTTCTTCTGCCAACTGGGACAAGGTCTCTGTTGCCAAAACTTTCTTTGCTGCTCTAGTTTGTTCCTCTAAACATAGGAGTGATGTTGTGCTGCATGTTGTGGCTTAAATTATTTGTTTCTCTGAGAAAGACTGATGCAGTTGAACTGCTGGGGTTAGTGGTCACTTAATAGTTCTGAATTTAAGTAATGCTACCTTTTTTTTATAAAAGAGGATTTTTTAACACATAAAGAATTGATTGCTGTGAAGACAGTTGATCATAAGCAGTGAAAATCTAAGGCTTTTGCTTCTGTTTTACAGAACAGATGAATTCTGTCCAAGACTGAGGAGACACCTGAGCATTGTCCTCTCTAGAGCTTGTCAGCTGCTGAGGCCTTCAGTCTATCAGATAAATTACAAAGAGTGTAATAGCTATTGTCTGAGTAAAAAGCCAATGAACTGGCTACAATGTGTATTTGTCAAATGCACCAACAGTGACACAGGTATAAAGGTAAATTTAAATTAAATTTAGATAAATTTATACATCACATTGGATGGTAACTCTTGCAAACTGGAGTAGAGCTTTTAGAACTGCCTCTGTAAACTGGTTCAATCATTGCAGGATGGGATCCAGGAAACTGGTTCAGTTGGAAGAATTTTAAAATAAAACCACGAGTAATTATACAACAATTGGAAGCTTTTGTATTATGAACATGTTCTACTTTCTCATAAAAATGCTGTGAGTGATTCTTACCACTAGCTGGTGCTAGGTCACAGTTTATCAGGGTGTAGTCAGGGTGTATCTGCATTATTAGCCTGCAGTGAGGAGTTTTTGGTTTTAGTGCTGTGTGTGTATTTCTTTATATGCTGCTTCTTGTCAGATGTATCAAATCTGAAATCCTTCTTGTGGTTCTTGTTCAGTGCTCTGCATGAAATGCAAGCATGCTTTGCCTTCTATTGCTTTCCCCTCAGTCAATCAAGCATGGTTATTGTGCAAGCAAGCTGGTTAATCATGAGAAAATAAGCTAGAGAAATCCATTAGGAAAACTGTTCCCAAGGAGTGCCTTCAAAATTATGAGTTAAACATTTCTTAAGCTCAGCTCTTCCAGGTTTAAATAAGCAGAGAGCAGGGTTTGCCTCCCTGTGAGCTGCAATTCATTGTGATGTATGTTTTCATAATCTCATTAATATTTTGTCTTTTATGAAGAGACAGATCTTAGTGCCAGGAGTAGTTTCCTGAGGCTAAGTCCAGCTCTGAATCGTGGCGGTAACTTTATGACACAGCTTATTCTATGTAAATTTTATTAGTATAAAGCACAAGCTGCCTCTTAAAAAAAAAGACTATAATTCCTATGTTGAAGGAAATTTATCTGAATAATGATGTGACTTAACCTCTGGAACAATCCCTACAGATGAGCAAGTCTATTTTAATCCAGAAATGTGAATAAAAATAAAGTATTAGTGAAGAGTATTATGAAGTTCTCTGCTTTTGCTGCTCCTTCCATTTTGTACTTTTTTTTAAATTTTTTTTTGTCTTGTGTGGATGGCACTGTTTGGTTTTGAAATCTCAAAATCCATCATCCTTGCCATCTGCTTTCTGGAAACAAGACTACAACTTTGAAAATGCATGAAATTTGCTGCTTTCCTTGCCTTGCTAAGACATTTGCCAATTTAGCATTTACCCAGAGGCTGAAAAATGTGACTTCTCCAGCTTGGAAGAGCCTAAGGAGGTACTTAATTGAATAGGGATCTTTGTGTTGCTCTCCAACCGTTTGTTGCAGAGCAGGGAGAGCTGTGGGTTTGGTCCTTTGCCTAAATCCACAAGGCCTGGACAAAGACACATGGCTAGTGTGATGCTGGGTTTATTTATACATAAATACCTCTGTGCTGTGCAGCTGTGAAAAATGTACAAAGCACTAATTCAGGCTTCTCATTATGGCACCTAGAGTCAAGTTACACATCCACTCTTACCTTCTGTGGCCATTAGGAGTTGTCTAGCAAAGCTGGATGCCATGAACTTGAGGATGAATAATGCTTTAGGTTAAAAAAACTGCCTGGAAAGGGATGCTTAGAGTTAATCTGGTACTTCATCTAGTTAAGTAGCAGGATATAAATAGGTATAACAATGTCTTCAGGCATGGGGTAGCCTGTTTATGACCTAAGCTTTAAATTGCAGTGCTTGATTCAGGAGCATCTGTACTACATGAGGAGGAAAAATTGCTTTTAGATGGAAAGGTTTTCCATCAGAAACTATCAGAGCATGCTTCTGACCTGAGGGTTCTTGATAGGCTCTCTTAGCTGGAGAGTATTAAGGGTCATATTAATGTAGAATATAATGGAAGATCACTTCATTTGAATTGATCTGAAGTTGTGAAGTTGTTTAAAGATTGCTGGGCCAGTGGCTTTTCCCTCACCTGTGGTTCTAACCCTTGGCAACCCACTTCATCTGAGTATTGTCCTCTCCTGATTTGGAGAGGATATACCAGGATCTATTACCTGCAAATTGGGATATAGTACCTGCAAATCACATTTCAGACATAACTCTCATCCTCATGAATGATATATCAGCATTTTTGAGTTAAGAACTTTTCAGAAAGTGTTCATGTGCAGCTTGTACTTATTTTTTAGTGAAATGATACGTGGTTAAGTCTCTTGCAACACATATTGCAGGTGCTCTTAAGATAGTGAGTAGTTAACCTTAAGAGCAATTTGCTTCATGTTTTGGTTGGTATTTAATTAAAAATTAACACATTTTAAATTTATAGGAGCAATTTGAGACTCCATAATTCTCCCTGTTCATTATTGAATTCATTCTGATATTTTCTGCTCTCATTCACTGGATGAATTCTTTCAAGATTTGCTGTGCTGGTGCCTAGAAGTATTATAAATATTGATGCATCAAGTCATTGCTTTCATAGTCTGCTGCTGCTGTATATCTTCCCCACAGACACAAATACAAGGGGACAACTATGTTTATGATATTTTTTAGTGACATCTGGCATTCTCACAGGAAGCCTGGTGCCTGCTTGTCTGTTAGGGTGAGCCACATTTATGACTCAAAGCCAAGCTGCAAAGGGGAATGTTGCTATTAACTAACTATAAAGGAATGAGTGTGATCAGGAGTTAGGATTTTAACTTAAAAGTGAGTGTTGATGTATTGAATGTTGTTCCCTGTGGATACAAATCAAACCTGGACAGCTGGTGAGAGTATGAGGCTGTTGTTTCCTGATGTGTTCTCATTCATAGGAAGTCTCCTGACCTTGGGGTCTTGATTCTGCAAGCTTTTATACTGATCATTCATTTTAGCTTCCCCAACTCTTTGCCCTGGGACAACGTGCTGTTTGACTTTTCTGCAAAGCAGAAAATATCCCATCTTCCACATAAATTATCTTAGAAAACATGTAGCTTGTGTTCAACCTACCTTTGAAAAGTCCTGGACTGGAAAGTTAGATCATACAACTCAATGAAAGCTCAATAGTTTGCATGTGGAATATAGACTTTGCACAGATATTTAGTCTGTACTTCTAGAATGTTTGTGTTGTGAAGACACAAAAGGGAATTAAGAATTCTTCAGTAAGCCTATAAACTATAAATACAATAAAAATTTTCTTGAAGCCAGTTTTTATTCTTCAGCTTCAAGCTGAATGGAAAGATTTAGGAGAGCTGAAGGAAGTTTAAAACATTTTGTAAGTTTTTCAAAAGAAAATAAGCAACAATTACCATAAAATAACACAATTTACATTGTCATTTTTATTTCCAAAGCTTGGATTGATACAATAGTTCATGGCATATGAAAGAAACAGAGCAGCAAATCTCCACAAGTTGACATGTTTAATAATAATAAAATTGGCTGTATGGATTATAAAGATTTTTACACCAAACCTGAGGCATTGCAGACATCTGACAGATGAAGCTTTTGCTCTGAATTCTCTGAATTCAGGTCCTGCTGCACTAAATAGGCCATAAAAAAGTTGTAAAGTCCTAAAATGCATCATACCTCGTGAACATATTCTGATTTAGAGTTGCACACATTATCAAACAAGCCAACTGTACAGTTTACAGTTAGGAAACGAGCAAAGTAGAAAGAAAATACTTTGTCTGCACTAATTCTGAAGCTCCTATATGTCAGCTCCAAAGCATGATTAAAGTGACCCACCAAAATTGGGTATTTTCCAAGCACCCTTTAATTCAGGATGTGTATTTCAATCCCTGCATGTCTCTGCAAGAGGAGAAGACAGGAAATTCCTGGTGCAGCAGTCAGATGAGCAAGCTTTCAGTGGGTAGGTCAGTTCCAGCTGGGCCTCCCATGTTTTGCCATATAATAAAATAAGAATCAAAAGCAGAAAAATCTGTATCAATAGTGGAAAGATTTTAGCTTCCAGTATCTGTTTATCTCAATTTCTAAATCATTGGTTCTCTAGGAAGCTAATTCCTCCTTTTTGATACATCGTTTGGTAGATAAGCCACAAGCATTAACCAGCCAAAAACACTTCAAAGGCTCTGGATTTTAGGGAAGTGCATAAAACATCATGTGAAATAGTCTTTGGTAATGTTTAAAAATCAGGATATATTACCTGCAAATCATGTTTCAGATGTAACTCTCATTGCTGTCATTACTTTTATTACTGAATAATCTTTTTTTTCTTTCTTCTAGTAAATTTTTGGTTAGTAAAAATCCTCTGAAATGTTCCATACTCTGTAGTCTGGGGCAAAAAGGGGTGAGGGAGGGGATGAGTCCTTAGAGTTGTGTGGGATCCCCATAGATCTGGAATTCTTCAACCATAATTTCCATGGATCATTTTCTCACACCAATACAGGAATAGTCTTTATTTCTTATAAAATAAGAAGCACTTGTATTCTCTGGCATAGAAGGAGCAGGGCTGCTCATTTCACCTATTTTCAAGGCCTGTAAAAAAATAAAAAGAAAAGAAAAAAAGCCATTTTCTTGTTGTTCATAGTTACTCAAATGTTCTGATCTTCTTTCCTCCCTCTTTTTTTCTTGCCACCAAGTGTCCAGCATTTCCAGAAGCTGGTCCTGCAATACTTTAGAGTTAAATTTATCTCTGTGGAGTAGAGTAATCCAAATCTCATGCAGATAATGAATGTTATAGCAGCTTCTGCAGGATGTGGAAAATTTATCTGAAGCACACTAGGGGATTTAGATCACCCACATCATGCTGTCAGCTCATTCTGAATCAATATGCACTGAATTACATGAAAATAGGTTATTTGGTCAAAATGGAAACATTAGAAACTTCCAAAACAAGTTCTATGACCTTGCTCAGGGAATGATACTGGTTTGAAAAGTCTGATTAGGAATTTACTTACGAGTACCTGCCTGACATCTTCCTTACAACAGCAATGATTACTCCTGCCAGGATTCCAATTGCCACGATGATTCCAATAATTATTCCAACCAGTGCAATTGTTTCCAGACCTCCTGAAAAAAGGAGAAGTAGGAACATTAACTTGTTTCTCATGGAAACTGCTGATAAGAGGTTCCCAGTGTTCTCTTGCATCTCACCCCTTGGGGTTCCCTTATATTGAGAACTCTGGAATAGGTTTGGTAGATTCAACAGGTTTATTTCTACCCTGCAAATATAATTTTGGGCTGGAGGTCTCTTTATCATTGTGGAGAAGGTTATCTGATGAACCAGAGGAGGCAAATGAAAAAGCAGGTCATAGCTCCTTGTGAGGCTTAGTTAAGAATACTTTGGGCATAACTAGCAGCTTCTTCTGAAAGTTCATTTCTCCCTCATCTTTATAATCAATGCTTTTGTTTCTTACCTTTTTCAGTTTTCTCTGGTTCCTCACTCAGTCCACCTGTAAAGCCAGAAAGAGAGTAGTTACTTTATTACTTGCTCTGCTTTGTACAGAGTTTTGCATCCCAATTTATAGTGCTACATCCAAGGAAAACTTTTATCACTTCTATCATAACAGTCTGAGGGCTCTAAATCTTTGAGAGCACCTTAAAATTTATATTTTAGTTCTTCAAATATTGTTTAGTAAATTCCAGTAGAACTTTGATATAATGAAAAGGGTTTTACCATCAGTATTTTCAGTGTTAGCATCATAACCAGTAGTGTTTTCGCCATCTTCAGTTGGGGCAAATGCACTTTCTGTGGTCATCAATTCTCCAAACTGCAAGAGATTTGTTACATTGTGTAGCCTTGTGGGCAACTACAAGAATTTGGGGGAAAAAAAAAAGAGGGAAAAGAAGCCTCAGTACATTCAGTCTGTGTATGAAACAAGCATTTAAATTTGTCAGGTGCCCAGGGGATGCTCTCTTGGCATCACCTCTCATCTTTGATTTATGTACAGTGACCAAAAAATAAAAATAAGCTAATTTATCTTCTTTCTGGATGAGATTGACCTCAACTTAAAATTCTTATAATTTATAATGATTACTCAAATTCTAAGCCATAAAGCAATACCAGAAATATGAAGTCAGGGTGACCCTAAATTAATACTTATTTAGAATGATACTCACCAGGGTTGGAAATTCTTCAAATTCTGTGTCATTTCTCTCTCTGAAATCAATTGTTGTGCTTTCTTCTCCTTCTAGAACTGAGCTTGCTGAATAAAATTTTAGAAAAGGAGTTAGCATTTTACTTTGTAGTGATAAGTTTGGGCTACTTTGCAGCATAACAGGCAGTTTCAAGAAAATGTTGAAAACATAAGTATCATTTATAAAACTTAATCAAAACTGTGGCCATACAAAGTGGTGCTAATGTAGTGTGAAATCTCTTGTTTCTAACTTGCCATGAGGCTGCTTCTGTTGTTGCCTGGAGCATGAATCTGCAGATTCCAGATACCAATCTTTACATTTAAGCAGAGAGCTTAAAAAAATTCAGGAAAAAAACCTAGAACCTCTGAAAAATCCTTCCATGGATTTAAATTCTGCATCCTGCTTCTGTTTATTTCAGCATTCAGAGCAAAAAGTTGTGTAAATATTTTCACATCCACTTTTATGAACCAAAGTTAAAAGATTTTCAGCAATATAAGACTGAAGCTTTGTCCCTTAGCCAAGAGGCCAAACACTGCTCTAAACTTGGATTTCTAATTCCAGGTTTGCTCGAGTAAATAGAATTTTATAATTTTTATACCTTTATAAGCCTGAATACAGATAGACTTTATTTAAGAGCCAAAAGGGTGTGTAAGTAGTCCTTTAGACACTAACAGATGAAGACGGCATATTCATGTTATGCCAGCCACAAGACCTAATATAGTTATTAATTAAACCAGAAAGTCTCCCAAAAATCACCTTGTAATCCATGGAACGCCAAGGTGAATCACATTTTTTAAGTAAGATGGTAATATTTGGTCATTTTCTATTGAAATACCTCTGGGAAGCAGTCCTGAAAATCTTCTGTTGAGATCTCATAAAGAGAATTTGAGTTCTAGGTGTGTTGAAGCACCTTTTGTGTATCAGAACATTTGAAATTATTCACTACTTTACTTTTTGCCTGCAAAGCAATACTTTTAAAGTACAAAATTGAGATTATTCTATGTAAAGGTTAAATGTAAAGAAAGGAACAGCAACTGAGCTTAACAACGTTCATTGTGTGTGGGATCAGTTTACCTTCTAATCCCAGTTGCAACTGAAAAAACATCCCTTTATCCACTAGGAAAAAACCTCAAGTAGAAAGTGAAACAAGTTTTGTGTGTTTACAACAAGCAGCTTATTCACAAAAGCTGCTTAGTCTCTTGGCTTGCCAGTGGCTTCCAGCCCTGAAGAATGAACTGATGGTGAAGGCAGGAAAGGAAGCAGTCACAGAACAAGCATGGAGAGAATTAGTGAATATCATAAAGAAACATTAAATAATTAGTTATTGCAGATTCTTGGCAATGTGTGACATGTAGAAAATCAATTTTGGTGCATTTGAAATGTACAGTGCAAAAGGAGGTGGCCTAATTTTAGGTTCTTAATAAAGATGCCTAAATAAGGTGTCTGCCTGCCCTCATCTTTTATAGTCTGTAGGGAAAGATAAATATTTCCAGAAGGTAATTCAGCTCACCAGAGATTTGGGTCACCCTTAGGAGTTCTGCTTTTCTTTAGCTGATGGACTAGAATAATGTGTCTCCTCTGATACCTTCCTAAAGCTCACAGATGGATCTGAGTCCTATCAACTTGAAGGTCTTGTCCCACCCTATCTGCAAAATCTGAGGAGCTGGGTTTGCTGGAGATGAGTCCCTGGAGTATATTCATAGAATCATGGAATGGTTTGGGGTGGAAGGGACCTTAAAGATCATCTAGTTCCAACCACCCCTCAACTCCCACAAGACCAGGTTGCTCAATGCCTCATCCAACCTGGCCTTAAACGTACCCAGGGATGGAGGGGGCATCCACAACCTCTCTGGGCAACCTCTTCCAGTGTCTCACCACCCTCACAGTAAAGAACTTCTTTCTTATCTCCAGCCTTTTCTGGACACTCACTGGGGGTGTCTGTGTGGCAGTTACAGGCACTACCAAGCTATTCCATAAAGAAAGGCAAGGAGGAATTTTTTTAACAGTTCATTACTTTTGTAGGATGAAATATTCAATACTAGACAGCTCTGAGAAAGTCATAGGAAAGTAGAAAATATTTACATGAAACAGATAAACTATTAGACTTGAAATTTTTATCCCTGTAGCAAATAAAAGGCATGTACACCACCAACATCAGAGAGATAAAGGGATGTACTGGTGTATTTGCTTTAGTCCTTCGTTGGTCTCATCTCACGAGGGCCAAAAGTAGCAAGACCCATAGGGCTAAGTAGTGTTTCTGCATATGTTCCTAATATTATCTTAGAGGAGGCTGTAAATACAAGCCTCAGAGGGCTATGTGTGTCTCCTACAGGCACTGTGGCCTCTTCTGGTTGCAGCTACACGTTGCTGCAGATGTGAATTAATCATTGCATCCCCCTCTGCCAGAGTTTCCAGCAGGGCTTGTTTCAGTTCAAAGTCCCCAGCTGCTTTCGGGCTGCAAATTCTCACACCGGGAGAAAAATTTCATATCTTTAAAAGTTTAATAGTGCTTTGAAAACATCCCGTGGCTAAAGCATCCCATGACCTACTTAGGGAAGATGAGCTCACTGCTCATTGTTATGCACGCAGTGACAGTTTACTAGAAAAACCTCTTAAGGTTGCTTTCAAAGCACAGTGGTTGTGTTGGAAAGGACTGGGAGTTGTAAAACCGTTGCTCATTAGCATTTCTTTCAGATATCTCCAAAACCAACAAAGATGTTTTTGAAGATGAAAAAGGTTGTAGGATCTTGTTCCTTTCCCATCGTTGGGAGTAAACACAGCAGTGTTTAAGGCAGTGGTAAGCCTATATTTCAGCTTAGTCCTTGAAACAAGGAGCCTTCAAAATAGCGTTTCTGTCTCTGCAAGAAGAGACCAGTGTGTAAAAATGGCTAATCCTAAAGGATTCTCTTTAGCAAGAGTTGAAATAATCTTTATTGCTCGTTGCCTCTCTGCTATAAAAAATTAACAAGCAGGTTAACTTTTAAATGAAAGCTTAGATCTTAAAGCTCAAGTTTAGTTTTATCTGTATCTTATTGATATCATATTTTATTCTCTGTGGCTGTGCTAGCTTGGTGCTTTGTGAAATGCTTCTCTAGAAGAGTGAGGGAAAGAATTTAGTGGGACAGGTCACTTGGGAGCCAGCACTCTTCTCTTTGGGCTATTACAGAGCAAACTATCTGGAGTTGGCTGATGTCTTTCAGTATCTGCTTCCTGAAGTGCTACAGCCCAAATGGTGTTGTTTGAAGGATTGAGTATGTCTGTGTGTATTTTAGCCATCCTGTTTTGGCCATATTTTACTCAGCAATTACATCCTGATAGAGTAATTCCCTTCTGGAGGAAGCATTCTTCACTCACAGCCCTTCATTTGATTGTGAGCAAAAAGTGAGTCAATATCTCACTAGTGGAATCTTGTTCAAATGTAGTTTGGTGGAAACATTTATTCATGGTGGTGGAAATTTTTTCAAAATGGATGATTTGATAAGTTGTCTCCCTTTTTAAATACACATCTCAGCAGCAGCTCTATAGTTTTCAAACACAGATTTGGCTGTTATTTGGCTTCATTTAAAATTTAAACATATTCCACAGTTGGGGCCAAACCCTACCTCATCAGCCAGTTTCTCTCCAGAAGTGGTTACCCAATTTATTGCTATAATTGGTCAAGCATTTTTGGATATTTTTAAAAGTATATAGGTGGCTTTCTCTCTTTTTTTTTTTTCCTGAAAATGCTTCAACACTGCCAAACCCAGGCTACAAATCCAGGTTGTTAAAATCTGAGGCTTTGAACACTAGATTATAGTAGATTCTTGGGTTTGAGCCTTTAGGTGGTTTAATTTTTTAGACCTCAGAAAGGCAAGGAAGTTTCTCAATGAAAACTGCCCTTTATACCTTTGCCTGTTTGGAGCTGCAACATTGGCATTTACTCTCTAATTCTTCAGGGAAGTTGAGTGGTATTTCATGCAGTAATAAACTAGCATATGTTTATTGTCTAGACTTTTTTGATCAGGAGGAAATATCCATTCTCTTGTCTAAATCCTGAAGAGTTTAAAGCCATTTCCTTGCCCAAAGAGTGACGGCTTTGCTTTATATCATGGAGGAGAAGCTGGATGACAAAAATGCCATGAACTTTGGAAAGAATCTGCCCGTTGAAAAACGGTTGTGATGCACAAGGAAGGATTTAGCTCAGCCTTATTTAGAGCCTGAGTGACTCTGTTCAGGTATTCCATGTAGCTCTTGATGACAATGTTTTGCTGAATTGTCAAAAACATTTCCTCTGGTCACCACACCCTGCCACAGCTGCTTTCTATTGCTGGGGCTGCTTTAGCCAAAAGGAACAAAGCCAGGGTTTAAATCTACCATGCCAAGTGGCAAAGAACCACTGGGCTGCTTCTGAAGTAAATCACATGTCTTCTGAATGTTCCAACAGGCCACATTGCCCATATATAGGATACCCACAGAAGGGTGAAACAAAATATATTTCAACTGGGCAGACAAAGAGAAAAATAACTGCTCTTCGAGAGCTTGCTGTATGGATGTGACCCACAACCAAAGTTATGAAGCAAAGCCACAAGAGGAAAAGGTGGGAACTTACTGAGCTTTCTCTTAGGCATAATGTGAGGATCAAGAAGGAAGAGACTTTTAAACTCCATGGTGAGATATTTCTTTAAAACATCACTCAGAGAACTAGAGAGGAGTCTTCTAAGGTTCATGCTTTCAGTAATGTTGCAATATCACTCTGATTCCTTCTCTGGAGTGTACACTGACCTCAGGAATGTGGTAAAAAACCCACTTTCTTCCTTATATTTGCTGCCCTGTGACCGTGTGGCAACTGTTTGAAGCCTTATTAGCAATTTCTTTGTTTGCTCTGAGCACTCAGGGCTTGACTTGGGGGGATTTGTAAAAGCAGACAAAAGGAATTAAGAAACTACCTCTAATACAATAATAAACTAATCTTTTCTCTGAATCACTTCCTTCCCAAAACTCTGAGGTTGTAGCCACATGCCCTTTCACGGATGCCTTGATGAGTGTTACTAACCCCTTGTACTTGCCAGCAGAATTGTTGGCATGGTCATTCCATAACTCATTTGTTTGAAATATGCCTGCAAAAAAACCACTCAACTAGAAACCTGGGAGGCTTTAATTCTCACACAGTGATTTTTGGCCAGCTGCTCTCCATTGCCACACAGCCAGCAAGATCCATTCAAATCTGTTTAGTCTGACTTTCATACTAATAACACACAAGCTAATATTTGGATGGGTTTCACAGTCATAAAAACATTTTTAATCCACATTTTTTTACAGATTTAGCAGCAGCAGCAGCTCCTCTGCTGCTCAAGCCCAAGGGATTGCTTTGCCTGGCATGGTGTGCACAGAGAAACTGTGTCCTCACAAATGGTTGCTCTGACACAATTCATGCTGCACGTTGCTGTGTTTGCAATCAACAAATACAAAGATGGAAAAATACAAGGAAGTCATAAAGCAGCACGAGAATGTGCACAGCAACAGTGTTTCTTTTTCCTTTGAGAGTCTTTGGCCCAGCTCCTGAAACAGTCTTTTTGGAAATCAGTAGTAAATTTGTCTTGTTTTTCTTATTTGTTTCTCTTCAGAGCATCTCAACGTAACTATATTCCTAATATTTATCTTTTTCTGGAATGCTTTGTAGCTAGTTGAGCTACAAAGCTACAGGAGCTCTGCTGCAGCATTATTTGAAGCTGAGGGTATGTTTTGTGTATATATAAATGCAAGGAGGCCCTTTTAGAAGCTGGAGCATAGATCTGGGCTGCAGGGAGTAGCAGGAACTGGCATCATTTGAGTTCCATCCTCTAGTCCCTGACCACATCCAGACAAAAAGCAAACAAACCAGGAAAACAAATGTGCAGCTGAGACAGAGCATATGTTACAGCTGGGCAAACAGTAGTCATTCCTGTGGTGCACATGGATGTATGGCTTGCCTCAGATGACACGAGGGGGAAACACTGCAAGCTTCTGTTGGATCCCAACGGCCTGCATGCTGTGGGTTGTCCTTCCTTTACTGGTTTTTTAATTACCTATTAAAATGCTCTTTTATCTCTCTAGGTTTTCAGTTCCTTACTCTTGCAGATGTTTTGCAAGTATTAGATTTGGATTTGATGGTAGCTGTTGGTTTATAGGAGCTGAGGATCTGGCCTTTCTTTACAGTGATCTCTGTTCAGCCTGAATTAATGAAAGATCCACTTGTGAGCTTTTAGATATGGCTGTTTTGTAACTTATAAAGTTACACAGTTTCAAAAACTAACAGTTGAGATGGCCAAGCTTCTGTTTTCCCAATCAAGACAAGAAAGCAAATTTCATTTCTTCTTTGCTGACCTTTCAGTGAGACACTGCAGAATTGACTCACTGCAAGTCCAGTCTTTCACATTGCAACCAGATGCAGGGTGAGAAAGGTTTTGTCTTGCTTATTTAGTATAAAACTTCCTCCCTCCCTTTTGGAGTCATGTGTGACTGTTCATTTTGGTTCATTTTATTTACCACCAGAGGTTACAGAATTTGATTTTCAAAGCAGCTGAGAACTGCCTGACTTTGTTGTTTAATTTTGCCACTGAACTGGCAACAGAGTTTGGGTAAATCCATCTGCTTTTGAAAAGAAATCCCTTTTTTTCAAAACTCAAATTGCCAAAAAGCATTTAAAAAATTTTCAGTCTTTCATGACTATAAACTTCAGTTTCTTTTCTTACATGAACGCTTTTTAATCTGTCAGTGGGCTTGCTTTTAGTTCAAAACAAATGTAAAATAACGTGACCTGGTAAAAACCTTTTTAATTTTGGGACTTGCATAAGGAGCTATAATCTACTATTTGCCTCTGGGTGAGATTAGGCTCATGGACAGTTGATACAGCTCAAGTGACATGTGGTAACTTGTTTAACAGTCATGTTAATTTTTCCTCATGCTATGTGACAACCAATAGAGTCATCTGCAATGATACTTGCACCATGGGAAAAGTTTCCAATTAGGAAATGTGTTGCCTTTGAAAAACACTTCATTTGAATGCTTGTGCCCAGAAAAACATTCTTCATCTTCACTATCAGCTCAGTCACAGTTTGCCAGAGCTGTTGTGGTTGCTGTAAGTCTCTTCTATCTTCCAATTGCTGGTGGTTATCAGTAAACAGCCTGTTTAATATTTGAGATTTGCTTATTTTGAATCTGGAGCCCATTTCCCTAGTGTATCTTTTGGGGAAGTTCTCCCAAAAGACTGACCCCTCACTTTCAGAGATTCCCACTAGAAGTTGCAAGCCAAGACTGTTGCTACAGCTGCACTATTTCCAGCAGATTGCTGACTGTCACCAGGCCCAAATTAGGTTGTTTGCTTCAGTCAGGGCCCCCAACAAGAAGATTTAGGCTTTGGAAGACCAGAGGGTTGAGTTTCAGGTTATTCCAGCACAGTGATATTTGGACATGTTCTATGGCAATGGTAGCTGTAACTACAGACATCCTTTCTGTGTGTGCAACCATCACACATCAGGCACCCTGCCTCATGGCCAGTTCATTCAGAATGAGTCAAATACTACACAGAAAGACTGAATTTGAGTTCTGATCAGGCTAATTCTGATTTACTGGTCACAAATCAGGCTCCTTAAGTTGTAAAAAGACTTAAACATCCACTTTACCTTAAAGCATACGTTGTCTTCTTGTAAAACTCAAAAGAAATAATTTTTCTGAATAGGTGCATTAAACTTTTCAAATCTGTTTGGTTAATAATTCTCCTCATTTTAGTTTCCCTCACTGGGAAACATGGTTAAGTTAGTATTTGCAAAGCTTTGATTCCAAGCTGTTGTAATGCATCTAAGCACAAGGGCTGAACTTTCCATTGATTGGAATGAATTCTAAATTAGTTTCATGAAGAGTTTTGCCACCTACATGTCAGCTACAACCAAATGATTGCTTGCAATCTCCTTTTGTATGTATTACAGTGGCACTGAAGGCATTTCCAAGGGCTGTGGATGTCATACCTTCCCTGTCTTCTTCTTCCTCTCCTCCCTTCTTCTCCTCCCTACCACCAACATGCAGAGAATTCTTTTCTGAGAACTTCTGGCATGTTTCTTTCCTGATTACAGCCATCATAAATGCCCAGCAATAGCATAAGAACGCAAAAGAAAGTTTTAAAAAGGACAGAGAAACTATATGTACTGGCTATGAGTGAGCACAGAAACTGCTAAATTACAGGAAATGACTGGAAATCATTTTAACCAAAGTTTCTTCTTACCTTCTTCGCCGAGTGCTGCAAAAGTCACGCTCCCTAGGACAAAGATGAAGAGCTGAACTTTACTAAACATCTTTGCTCGGCTTAGAGGATGGCTTTCCAACTCTGAGACCAGATGGATTCAAATTCAGATTATCTTTTCCTAGAGGCAGGAGAGAATTGAGATGACAAAAAGAAATCACTGCAAAAAAGTACTTTGGTATTCCAAATATTCCTTTAGCTGCTGTAGTCAAGCAGGGGGAGGCTTTCCCAGATGATAACTATACAACTAAAGAAAACTGAGTGGATTCTGCATTATTTTCTTTAGCCAAGGGGTGGGAACATGCCTAAGGTGGTCCTCAAAGCCCTGCCAGGCCCGCCCTCTGCACTCTGTTTGGTCAGTACCAAAATTATGATCTCAGCCCAGGTTTAAAGTTACAGGAGCTGTCGTGGCTTTCAGAAAACTTTTATTTAGCAAAAGCAGAGCAAGGTGTCCAGGAATTTCCCTCCCTTCTGCAGACTGTCCTTAGAAAATATTTGAAGAACAGCACTTAAGGGCATTTTCCCTGTTATTTCCATCAGAGAACTGATGTTTTTTTCAATTCAGACTGAGCCCCCATGTTTATCCCAGCAAGTGTTGCAGTGAATGTGCATTTAGGGATACCGAAATAGTCTCTGGACAGGATATTTAATTCTGCAATAAATACTCTCTGAATTTTTCTGCCTGTCTCAGTGTCCCTCAGCTCAGCTTGTGTCCTCAAATGACATCCAAGCTGTGCTCTAACCACTGCTCTCAGTCTGTTGGGATCACCCTGCAGAGACAGGACTTGTTCCTTTTTGGATGTCACTATAGGCAGCACAGCTGGACAACACTCTGTACAAGCCTAGTAATTTTTTTTCTCTGCATTGTATAGCATGAAACTAGATTAAACCTTCCAGCAACATCTGTAACAGATAATTCTTCTCACAGATAGTGGTTTAGACAGGGGCTAAAGCAGGACTTGGAAAGCAACAGTTTGTATCAATCCTTTTTTTATAACCTCCCCTTGTTAGCACCCCTTGGCCCTTATTCTATCACTGAATGTCACTGAGAAGAGCGTGATTCCATCCTCTTTACACTCACCCTTTCCATATGGATGTCTCAGAACATCAAACTGAAGCAAAAGCAGCACAAGCATAAATTTGTGTCCTTTCTGGCAGTTGTAGGGCTGAAGAGCAGGGCAGACTTGTGGAAGAGGCTTTATCTTTTGGAAAAGAAAAAAAAAAAAAAAAAGAGGGAAAAAAACCCCAAACAACCCAAGCACAAAATAACCACCAAACAAGAAGTACTTAAGATGTGACTGGGTTGTTTTGCTCAGTGAGTGTGAGTCAGAGCTGTCATTAAGACCCCACAACACTTTGCTCTCTGAAGGAGCAAAGCAAGTCTGCACGTAAACTGTGGCACTGAGAGAGCGTCAGGTGGGAAGTAGAACACTTTTTATGGGGTTTTTCTTACTTTTTAATACTTTGGGTGCCAAAAGAATTTGATAACTATCAATTATAGTGGTATAGTTGTGTTCTGTGTACTCTATTTCATAGGTTGGAAGGGATCTTTCAAATCATCAAGTCCAACCATCACTTGGAGAGAAGGATGAAAATAGTCAATGCTGATGCAGAGAAATTACAGGGAATATTGCCTTGTATTTTTTATAACAACAGTAAAATTAATATTCCTGCACACTGACTTTCAGCATGACTTGAATATTAAATCCTTGGATTAATTATTCCTCGATAATGCTGTTTCAGAATTGTTTCAAAGAATGTTTGCTTATTGGGAAGTCTGCTTGTATGAAACTGAAACTTGCTAGGAGAGTATTTAGGTCTTAATGGAACTTTGAAAAATTAAAACAAAGTATTTTTTACCTTATCAGAATGGAACATTTTGGATTCTGTAAGTATTTTGAGGACAAGAAATTAACATAGTACACTATGAAAGACAGACTAGAACAAACAAGGGTTTTTTGATGTTAATGAACTCCTATCAGGTATGAGAAGAAGGTATTTTTAGGACTTCAGTCAGTTTTCTTCAAAGACACCCTTAAGACTTTTCATTTTGATGATTATTCATGTAAACAAATTTGTCTCAGGTTTATGCATGAGCCTTTCTAAAGAAACATTTGGTGAATTAAATAATTTCTCCCTTTAACTGTATCCTGGGTATGGAACTTTTTTCTCAGATGAAGTCTATGATGTAAAGGATTCAGGAATGGAGATGGGCAATTCTATACAGCAAAATTTACTCAAAGCTTCTCTCTCAGTGTCTTGTTGAAAGTGGGGAATGAAAAATTGTGGCTTTGCTTGGGGGTCTCCTCCTCTTTGAAGCAAAAGAACTTTTTCTCAGACTGGACCAGGTGTTTCTGTATATTGGTACCTGCCAAAAGGGGTGGGTTTGGCTGGAAAGGAAAACAGCAAATGGCTTTAAAATTAATAAAGATTGTAGAAAATGGCTCTTATGTTTCTGAGCAAACATTGTAGGGCCCACAGCAGCACCCAGAGTACTGAAACAGGAAATTCAGCAAGAGGGAGACAGTATCTTTTTGGTTACAGAGGAGATTTGCAAAGGATATCATCAAATATAAGGCTTAATTTACAGATTTTGATTGTATTTTTAGTGAAAGAACAGGCAGAGGCAACACTGCTGATGGGAAGTCAGACTTTTAGTTAAGGCAGAAGAAGAATGCACTGTTTGAAAGGTAAAACATGTTCTGTAGGAAGAGATTGGTATTGGTAAACTCCAATATTCATATTATGTAACTATTTTAAGATAAGCAGCTATAAATCAAATCCTGTTCCTTGACCATCTGTGCTCCTAACTATAAAATATATGCACAGATGTGTGAGCAACACGAGCTGTCAGAGGTAGAGAAGAGAGATTATTGAATCAGAAAATTGCAGCAATGCTTAAATTGTAGATCTTGAGCTAGAATTGTAATGATATTTGTCAGCTAGTTGGAGATATGGGACCAGATTGTCAGCAGGTACAACTCAGGGTTCCACCTGAGAGCTCCTCAGCTGCTTTCTCAATAAAGCTCCCTCCTGTGAGAGTGAAGTTCTCTTGGGTACAGCCCTGAAAACATCAATTTCAGAATACCACAGGCTCCATGTGGTGTTAGTGCTGGTTGTAGGGTTTGGGGATGCTCCCCAGGACACACTGGGACTGGGATTTCTCTCAGTGAATCCTTTATCCTGAAAAAGGCTTCCCAAAGTCAGCCAGCACTTGTCTCTACGTGACATACAATGCAGTGACTCAGAGTTAAATATGGAATGCCCACTCTTTACTACTTTTAAAACCTGTGGATGACCACCATGTATTTAACAAAAAATTATAAGGTTGACGTGGGTTTTCTTAGGTCAGGAGTGGTCTTTTAACTAGAACAGCTATATTAGGAAAGCAACACAGCAATGAAGCCAAAAGTGGGGGGAACATTCAGATACTTTGTACTCAGACCTGTTTATTAATGAACTAAGTTAATTTGTTAATACTTTCCAAGACTTGCACTGCTTTTCTCATGAGTTTTATGCAGATAAAGTAAATATCTGTCATTAGGATGTTACATGTCTTTGTTTTTTTAAACACACATTGAGCTGAAAGGTCACCAAGAAATGATCCTGGCATCCTGGCTGAGATGACACCTGGATGGAATTTGAGCAGAACCTGGCACTGTCCCTGTCCCTGAAGCCACACTGTGTCTCTGAGTGTCTTCAGTGTGGGGCAGGATTTGCCTGGAGAGGGACAGGCTGAGGCACACATGGCACAAATGAGTATTTGTCTCTGTGTGGCTCCTAGGAAAAATGAAGGGGGGGAATCACTTATAAAAGAATGTGCTTTCTTGTACTTTCTGTGTACAAATCGTGCTCCCAGCAATAAGCAGCTTCATAAAGGAAGTGCAAAGATAAACAAAAGCTGGTGGAAAGTGTAGTTTAACTTCAAATGGGAGGAGGACAGGCTGGGGCAGAAAAGCAGAGTGACTGGGGAAGGATCCTGAAGGTTGTGGGGAAGGAGTGAGCACAGAGTGATGTTTCCCAGTGGTCTTTCCTGTTTCTGATCACTCAGGCTTAAGGCTAGATATAAGGAAGAAATTCTTTATGCTGAGGGTGGTGAGACACTGGAAGAGGTTGCCCAGAGAGGTTGTGGATGCCCCCTCAATCCCTTGAGGTGTTTAAGGCCAGGCTGGATGAGGCATTGAGCAACCTGGTGTGGTGGCAGGTGTCCCTGCCCATGGAAAGGTGATTGAAACTAGATCATCTTTAAGTTCCCTTCCAACCATTCTGTGATTTCATATAACTGGGATTTATCTGCAAATAATACATGTCAATAAATGAAAAGAGTGTCTAAGTGGTGTCTGCAGCCACCAGAGGGAGTGATGTGTTCAGAGGTACTGCAGGGCTGGATCCCACCACTTCCCTGGTCCCGGAGAGGAAACATGCACCAGAAAGGGAGGTTTTGGGCTGCAGCGTTTTGCCACATCTTCAGGCAGAGTGGAGACACCCTACACATCCCAGACTGAGTGTAGAAGGTGGACCTGGAGGAATGGGATTGAACTCAAATTCCCAGAGACAGAGCTTATCTGGGCACCCAGATCACTTGTGGTGGTGTTAGCTTGTCAGTAATCACTCCAGGGAGAGAAGGGAAGGCAATTCAAATGCAGGAGTTTCCTAACTAACAGGTTAGTTAATTCATCCTTTAAAATAGGAAATAAATGTTTTATGCTTTGCTCTGTATTTGCAAGACCTGTCTTGCATAAAGTAAGTCCAGAACAAAGGAGAGGAAGAGAGCTGCTCTCTTGCAGGTCTGCTCACCCTTTAACAGCCTAAGCCATCTTTACATGCCTTCGGAGCAACTGCATGTTAAAAGATAAATATTTTAAAGCCCCAAGCATTAAAACATAAATGCTTTTGAGGTGAACATTACCTAACTTTAAGTTCCATCCTGTTGCTCTAAGTATTTCCACATGAAACAGTAGGGAAACTGAGGCACTGAGTGACTTTTCCAGGTTTACACAGTAGATCAGGGTTGGAAAGAAGCATTGCAGATCATCCATCTAGTGCTGTCAGTGTGTCTGTCTCATAAATCAATTGATAAAATATAAGTAGTGAAGTCAGAGGCCCTTTTTCTTTATTGGAATATTAATATCTTCCTGGTTTCACTGCAGGAAACTGAGTTAGAGAACCATGATTCATGGATTTGTAGGCGGAGGCAGCTGTACACCAAGTACAATACAAAGAATATTAACAATTTTAATCATCTAGTGGTAATACAGCATCTTTCAGAGCAGGGGAGATTGAACCTAAAAGAAGGGAATTAGTTCCATATACCTTGAATTTTGTATAGCCTGGGAGTTCTTTTATCTCTTTTCCTTTTTAAAAAAAAGGAAACTGAGGCAATAGCAGAAGAAGTCACACCAGGGTTTGCCCAGCTTCAGGACAAGGAGTCAAATAATTTATGGATCTGAGTCAAGAAACCTTTCATTATATGTACAGATAAGACATTTTTGACCTTAAATTGTAGGAGATGACTTTTTGGAAAGCTCAAAGGTGATAAACTGCTGAGGAACATCAAAGAGAAAATGTAAGAATTAAAAAAATAAACCTGGAAACGCTTTCTCAAAAGAAAACAGAAATTAGCAATGAAAATTATTTTTTTTTCCATTTTATTATTTTGTTGAAAGTGGGGTTTGGGATATTTTTGGCTTCTATATTTTTAGTCTGTAGCCATTCCAGGTTCCCTAAAAATATCTTTTAGCTTCTAGCACAGCCTGAGAAGATGGAGAATATAGAAGGTTCCACATGTTGCCACATGAGCAATGTTATTACCTTATTCATCTTCTGTGCCATTAACTTCCTGAAAAATTTACTAGAGCCTGAAGCAAACATATTTTTTCTTCTAGGTTCCCTTCAAAGTTGAGATTTAAGAGGCTTCACTTTATCCACTTTTGTAAGACTGATTTATTTTTATATCACTAAAGAAAATAGAAGATTTTGAGGCAGACAATGTGATGGCTGAAAACTGTACTTTGAGTACTAGTGCTCAATGAACTTTGCTTTCTTTTCATAATGTTTCTCAGCTTTAATATCACTGAAATAAGACAGCCCATAAAATTATAGAGGACTGTGTGAGGGATATAGGAAGGAGTTTATCCAAGTATTAATTTATTATATACATAATAAGTATTCATTCAAGTATTAATTTATTGACATACATAAACCAGAAGTGCTTTCAACTGAAGAGTTCCGAGTTCCCCTTACACAGTATCACTAGACTGGGACAACTGGAGGTACTGGAGCTGTGTAATCACATCCTGAGACACTTCTACTTCCCAGTACCACAGGTCCTGCTGAAGTTCTGATATTCAAAACTAAGCACCAGTGTGGTATCAGCTCATAGGCTGGAAGGAGTTGAGTTAAAAGAGAGCAGCTGTGCCAGTGGTTATTTGAAGCACCATTCAAAGTGTGACTCTAATTAAATTCTGGAGGTTATGCCTCGTATCAGTGAGACCTGGAGAAGCACCCCCCAATTCAGAAGTCATTTCTGAAGCTCTAATGAAAGCCAGTCATCGTAATAATTAGCATGGGTTAGCAACATGGTTTTGAAAAGCAGATCTAGAGGCAGCATCACAGGGCTCCAAACCTTTCCCTTTTGGGGTTTGCTGCACTGGTTGATATGATTTCACCTGACATTTCACCCATCTTATTAACAAGGCGAGTGAAATGTCAGAAGGCATCAAGTCAGAGTGTGCTGCCTTCCCTGAGGGACACTCTCCTTGTGTGTAGCCAGAGAAACTTGTAAGGGGATAGAGAGATCACTTTAGAGTGGGGACAAGTAAATGAGTGGGATCATTTACTGTGAACAGGGCTGTGGATTCCTCAGTTACACCAAGACACTGGCAACTATCATAGATTTTTGTCATCTTGTAAGTGTTTTTGCAGGCAGTAAAGTGCACAGACCTTTTCCTACTTCAAATCATAGAATAGTTTGGGTTGGAAAGGACCTTAAAGATCATCAAGTTCCAGCCCCCCTGCCATAGGCAGGGACACCTCCCACTACATCAGGCTGCTCAGTGCCTTGTCCAGCCTGGTCTTGAACACCTCCAGAGAGGCTGCATCCACAACCTCTCTGGGCAACCTGTTCCAGTGTTAAAAAGGCAAAAAGTCCTTCAAATTGGGGGTTTTCATCCCAAGGATCTTTTTGTCACTGTTCTCTTTGGTTTTGTTCTTCATGTGGACATAAAAGAGCTCTACATTAAAAAAAAAACCAAAAACTAGAAGCTCTAGCCTTGTGGGGTTTTTTTCCCTCTGTTGTGACTAGTTTGCACCATATCAAATAAGTGAAATTAATCCTGCCAAAGAAGGTGGTTTGTAATGGCTTTGTGAAATCCTCTTATCAAAGCAAACTCTGAAGAAGTATTAACAGACCTTGACCTCCAATTAAATTAGCTGTGCCTTTGGAAATGGAACTGTTTTCTTGATGGCTCTATATTTGCTATGAATCTGCAGAAAATCCTCACAACTTCACCATCTTTGATCTGGAAAAAGACATTCAACCCTTTAATGTTACAATGGTAATTACAAAATTCATTCTGGTCCTTTTTTTTTTAACTTGTTTTGAGGATTTTGGTGGTTTGTTGGATTTCTTTTTACTCTCTATTATGCAAACCTAATGATCTGGAGAGGATTTATGCTTAATATGTATATGTGGAATAATTTTGTAACACCTTAAAGTTGGAGAATTTGCTCAAACTTCCTTCTCTGTTCAGCTTCACTGATGGGAACTTAAGTGCAGGTTGGGGCACGTTTCAGACATGAAGGTTATTTTCAACTCCAACAGCTACATTAAGGTCACTGACTTTCATAAATTTCATAAATTTTCCTCTACAAACCCAATATGTTGGATTTTTATTTAGGAACTCTGAACATGTGAAGAATCTCAGATCTCCCTGAGGTTTTTCACATCTTGATGGACCCACTGGTTGACTGTGTTGTAGTGCCTGGTTACACACTCCTTCCTGAGGGAAAAATGGGATTGAATTTACAGAGTTCCATCCCTTGTAAATGCTTTTAGTGGTTGTAAATGGTTCACAGTGAGATGGTGAGCACATGCCTGTGTGAGCTGCCTTGTCTGGAGCAGCTGATGGAAGTCCTCTGATGGGTTTTGGCTGGTCTCATTTGGCTGCTGAACTGCAATGTCTAAAGTTTTCAAATTCAATCATCTCTGCTGCCACGTTGATTAATTGTGATGTAATTTCCCTCCCAGTGGCATGTCAGCAGCAGTGACAGCAGCACTGAAGGGCTGGGCAGGTGTAATACAGGCTTCAGTTCACTTCACAGTCTCTATCATCTCATAAATTTTGAGTTAAAGGAATATCCCCTATATTCCTTTTGCTTTTTCAGTCCTCCTGAGATGTAAGATCAGAGGGAAAACTGTCCAAAGCTGCCCCTTAACATCACTCATAAAAACCTGGAAGCTTTTCCCCCCAAAGAAAATAACACTTGAAGCCAAAAAGGGTAAAATTCCTGAATAAAAAAAAGGGACTTCTGTTCAGTGGTGTAGTTTAGCATTTCATTTCAGTGTTTAATTGATTAGCATCCTGTTAGTCATTCAAGTTTTAACACTGGTTCCCATGACACATTGCTAATGTATGATAATGAGGAGGAAAAGCCTTTGCAATCCTTCTGTGCACCTGGCACAGCCTCCCTGGACACCACACGTACCTTAACTCAATGAAGCACAAGTCTGGAAGCAGAAGTCTGGAATAATCACTTCCTTCATGGAAAAATCTGCTCCATTAGCTGTTCACAAATAGCAATGAGATGGACAGTTTTCACTTTCACTCTTCTTCTAAGGAAGGATTTACAAGCTGAGATCTAAATCCTTCACATGTGCCTGTAGCACAACTGCTCTTTCTCTTCCAGTACTCAAATTATTTTGGGAAGTTTTGAGGTGCTTTTAAGGGGAAGGTTGGAAGTTTGTAAAGGAAAGATGAAACCACGAAGCTATTTCTCATTTCAGGCTATATAGGGGAATGGTTTTGCTCTTAGTTTCCTACTCCTAGCCATGATGTATTCATGCTGGCACAGTCAACATCAAGGTCCACTGTGGCTCATTACTCCTTGTTTTATTTTAGAGCCTTCTCTTAGTGGTACCTAATGGAAAATTAAAGGAATGGGAAGCCTGATCCTTGTTGTTTTAGTCCAAAGCCTGCCTATTGTTGTGCTTATTCAGCTCCTACAGCCGGGAGGTATGGAGAGAAGTTGTTTTGCTTGCCTCTTTCTCCACAAAAGGATTTGACACAGACTCCTCCGCAGTCCTTTGATTATGAACTTGTTCCCCTGTTTGTTTTACAAGTGTGTTTTTCAAACCCATCCTGTCCCTCTTGCCTTAGGGTCAGCCTGGAAGCCAGGATCAGAGATAAAGGAGCTGATAATTGAGATTTGATCTCTGTGGGATCCCCTCTGTGTGGAGAGAATGTTAGCGAATATCTCTAATTGATAAGAGTGTGCTTTTTCGAAACTCTATGAAATAAAATATAGCCATGAGAGTATTTTTTAATAACAAGGGAGAAAGTCAGAAAGGCTTTGCTTGGGACTGATGAAGAAGCACAGATTATAAGCATTTATTCCAGAGACTACTCACTGGAGCAATTTCATGTTTTACCTTAGTGTCATCTGAAGCCAAAGTCCTGATATGCATTATCCGTTCCATTGTACTTTAAAATTTCCTCCAAAAATCAAGAAAATAAAGATCCAATGGGTGGTTGGCAATGTATGATCTAATGTCTTTCTTACAGTAACAAACAGCCTCTGTAAGCAGAAGAAATTCAAATGCCAGGGGCAGAAGAATACAGTAGGTTTGTAATTAATCTCCTCTGCCTTATTGCAGTCAGGGAAGCAGAAGTTTGCTTTTTTCCTTGCATTTTCTTCCCTCCTGAGGTCTGGTCATTAGTGAGGTTGGTCTGGGACACCTCTGCTGTCTCACTCTACATCTCCAAAAACAGCACAGACGAACACCTCCTGAATTATAGCTTTTCTTTTCCTACATGGAGGGATTAAGGTTTCTTTAGTAGGAGACTGGAAAAGGAAGAAGTGTTGGGGTTTGGTAAAAGTTGCCAATGGTTTAGGGAAGAAAGGAGTGGCTGTGGAGTGACCACTGTCCTGTAGAGCACAAGAGGGTGCTGTGTACTTAGCTGATAGCAGGCCAAACCCTTCATCTGGTTACTGTAACTGCCTGATGCAAATAAAAGATTAAAGAAGTAAAGCTTTAATATCTTATTAGATAGAAAGAGAAAGCTTTGCACAATCTCCCTTTCATCTTTCCAAAATGGCCCTGAAATATCTGGCAAGTGTATGAAGCTTTGAGGTTCTGTGCTGGGTGACAAAACAGATGAGGGGCAGAAATAAGCAGTAGCTGGGAACTCAAACAGCCAAAATGACCTAGGAAATGTTAGACAGAGAAAGACAGGTCAGGAAGAAGCTCTCCGAAATGAGAGACAGCAAGAGAGAGGTGTCAGACCATGGCAGGCAGGCTGTGATGGCAAGTGCTGTAGCTGAAACTCAGTGCTGTGAGGTGTTGGCAGTGAAACCCTGTTTGCCTGCATGCTGTGGGAGCAGGGCTGATGTCAGGCAAACCCATGAGCTGCCTGTCTTCAAAATCCCAGAGCCTTTCAGTGATTCCTATAGTCTCCTGCCAACCCCTTTTTGAAGGAAACCCCCCCAGATTCCATACAGAAGCTGCCAAGTGCATGTGAGTGTGCAGAACTAGCTGTGAAGAGAAGGAAATACCTAAGGAATAGGAGCGAGCAGCTGAGCAGGAGGAAGCTCTGGTTCTTACAGTGATTTAGCAAGGGCTGGTGGCATTTTTAGGGCAGATGAGCCCTGTTCCTACCCTGCCACTAATGTGTTCCTGGAGCTTTCACAGACTGTGCCTTATTGTCTGTAGTCTCCCATCTGTGAAACAAGCGTAATAACGCTGAGGCATCTTTGGGAAGCAAATGGCACTGTCTGATTCTCTGCTTTTGATAGAAAAAGGGTAGGTCTGCACAGGAGGTGGCACAGGGACCCTGAAGTGTGTTGATAACCTTGTGAAACAAGGGGCTACATCTCTCTGTGTAAAGTTATCACTACTAAAAATTGTCAATTCAATCCTGCTTTTCTATGTTACATCAGCTTTATCTCTGACTTCAAGCTCTAATTGAATTAGGAGCAGTAAGTTACAGCAGTTTGCAAGTTTAAAAAGCATCAATTCTATCTGAGAAATCCCATCTGCAGTGTTTTGTTGATGCTGATTCATTGAATTCCAACTCCACAACCTTTCTGGATAACTGTTCTGATGTCTGACCACACTCACAGTAAAAAAGAAATGTTTTTTATATTCAGATGGTTTTTAATCTGTGCCCGTGGCCTCTTCGTCTCTCAGCAGGAGCTACAGAGAACATTCTGGCTTCCTCCCATCAGTTCAGTGTCTCCACATACTCCCAGGAGGGGAGAGGATGATAATCCCATCTCCAGTATCTAAGTGAGGGGATCTGGAGAGGACAGGCTATCTTAGGAGAAAATTCAGATATGAAATATGACCTTAAATTGATATCACTGCTATGCTTGACCTAGGGTTGAGCTTTCCAAAAACATCTGAATTTTTGCTCTGATTATCTGGACACAGGTACCCAAATAGAACCTGAATATTTAGAAAAACCTTCCTATTTTAGTATAGGTGTGGCCCAAACACTGGAGTCCCATTTCTGCCTGCTTCTGCAGCACAGAAAAGGAGATGGAGTTAAGAGTTAAGCCTGCAGCTGGCAGAGGACTTGCCTCTCTGGGTGTGGATTTGGGGATGTCAGAAAAACAGATGCCTTGTTGCAAAATCATCTCTGCTGTCCCATGGGAGACAGGCAGATCGATTGTCCAAGTTTTCAGCCCCCCAAATAAATAAAGAAAACGACTTCAGTTTTAACAAGCTGAAGATTTGATCCTGAATTTCCATTTTGATGTGGCTGGGTTTATCACTAAAACCAAGAGGGGGAAAAAAGCCTCATTTTTGAGGGCATTTTCCCTGTTGCTGCAATAGGTTGTTTGGATTCAAAGACAACAAGTTATATGCACATGCTGTTAAAGTGCTTGCTCTAAAAACTGAGAACCCATCCAAAAGTCAGTGTATTTTGTCTTTGAGCTTTTCTCTGCTGTTCTTCTGCTCCCTGATGTACAAATTAAAGGTCCCCACAGTCACCTAGATCATTTCCCTCACCCTCTGCACTTCTGGGGGGTAAGAATCACTTTGATATAGAGGCAGAAGAATCGATTTCATCAGGATTTAGTACCTGAAGGGCTTTTCAAGCAGGAGCTGTTGCTGTCAGAGTCACAGGACCAGGTGTGATTTCCCCTTTTTGCTGGAATATACAGCAAATATGCAAACAGGCTCCGGGCTTTTTTTTAGCTCACAAAAGGGAGTCCTTTGAAAGATCCTGCCTTCACCCAATCATCGCTTTCCCTTACACTGTGCAGCATTATCATATTCTGACAGTGTAAATCCTCACATTTGCCTCCCTCCCTCTTCCCTTCAGTCACTCTCCCTGCCCCCTCCCAAGCCTGCTGCTATCGGATCTGTGATGATATGTGATCTCCTGGATACAACCACACACACACAAGTACCAGGCACTGCTGCTCAGCCCAGCAAAATGTCTTTCTCTTAGAAGTGGTGCTCATCCCAGCTTTCAAATCCTTGACGATGTTGCCATGCTTTCCTTTCTGCCTTCTTCTGCCTTCTTCTCTCTTTGTCTGCCTGTTTTTCTTACCCGGGGGTCATTTTTGCCCTGCTGTCTGTAGCTGTATGGACTACCACACCATAGATTGCCGGGATCAAGGACTCCCAAGTGTTCCCAATCCATTTCCATTGGATGTCCGGAAACTTCTTATAGCTGATAACAACATTCAGGCAATACCAGCTGATTTCTTTATATTTTATGGAGACCTGGTCTATTTGGACTTCAGGAATAACTCCCTCACCTCTTTAGAAGAGGGTACTTTTAGCAGTTCGACCAAACTGGTGTATTTAGATTTAAGCTACAACAATTTAACACAGCTCGATGCTGGGATATTTAGATCAGCAGAGAAGCTGATAAAACTCAGCCTGGGGAACAATAACCTGGTGGATGTGGACGAGGCTGCTTTTGAGAACCTGGAACAACTCCAAGTGTTAGAATTGAATGACAATAACTTGCAGAGCCTAAACGTGGCAGCCCTCGAAGCTCTCCCTTCCCTGCGGACTATACGTTTAGAGGGCAACCCTTGGGTCTGTGACTGTGACTTTGCCAATCTTTTCAGCTGGATACAGGACAATGCTTCTAAGCTCCAGAAAGGTAACTCTGGCTCCAGTGCAGTCTGTTTGTATGTCTCTGTGTCTCAATTTGTCTGTGTGCTGCCTTGCAAGGACCCAAACTGTGCTTTGGTCAGGCTGTAATTGCATGTTTGCAGCAAAAGAGTCCATTAAAATGATGTTGGTGGCTTTTTAGCAGCAGGTCCTCCTCCCAGTTAAGAAATAAAATTTAAAAAATTAAGCCCTAATAATTTTGATTTATGCACCAGGCTTGCACAGACAGTGAAAGAGCCTTTTCAGTTTCATTCAGCCCCAGGCTGGTTCTCTTCCAGACTTCATTTTCTCCCTGGTAAATACATTTTCTGCAATAAGCCCTTTCAGCAGCACAACATTCTGTGCCAGCTCCTCAGGAAAACTGATTTTTCTCCCATTTTACTCATCAACTACAAAGCTGTTACACAAGAGTTAAATCCCCAATTTATGAAACTGTGCTTGTCAGACCTTTCCTGGAAGCATTTGTTGTGTTACCCTGCATTTCAAACTCTCTACAGGAGCTTGATTTTTCTCTCTTTTCATTAAAATAATGCTGCTTCCAATATTAGAAATAAATTCAGATGGCTCTGGAGCCCCTTAAAATGCTGATATTTAGGACAGTAATTTTCAGAAAAGCATGAAGGGGAATTATTAAGATTGGCATGTAAAGGGAATTCCAACTCTTGCTCCCTGTTTCCTACCCGACCCCAAAGCCTCTCATAATCCAGCTTTAGCAGGAGATCAGCTCACAGTTCATGGCTCCCAGCAAGCCCAAGGGCAGAAACCCTTGCCACTGATCCGCCCAGCAGCTGCCAAAGTCAAACTGATGGGGTCTGAGAACTTTGTAGGGCCCACAGAGGGTTTGCAGGTAGCACTCAACATGAAATCACTCTTGTCTGGGCTCTGTCTGGGGCAGAATGTCTGTGCAGAAGATGGTGAGAGCTGAAAAGAGCTCAGAGGAATGAGATCAGGTGACTTTGAAATCAGACAAAAAGGGAGAAAAACCAGCATTCACACTTCAGAGGTCTTTTCTCTCCTTGCGTGATTATCAGAGTTGTAATCAGTTTACGTTCTATCTGTGCTCATGACCTTGAATAGTTGGTTTTGGGTTTTTTTAATATATTCATCTAGGTTGCCCTAAATACTCTTTGCTGTAGAGCAGCTGGTTTAAGCAAGAAGTCATTTGAGGAAAAAGCACTGTTTTTTTTCCTCTCTTTCTCAGTGAAACTCATCTTGATTCTTTCTAAACCAGACCTGGGCCTGTTCTCCCACCTTCCCTGATTTGAACCAAGTGTTTGCTCATCTCTCTTGCAAAACAACTGTGCACTTCCCTCTGCTTTTTATCTCTTCACATTAAGTTCTTCATTTGAGTGTGTCCCAGCCCCTCTCTCTCTTCTCTTCTGCCCTGTCAGTGTGTTAAAGTGTATCACAGCTTATCCCTGGAAATCTCTAGCACTTGAGCTTTCCTAAAATCTTCCAGGTTCAGAGATGCTCCCTCTCAACATCATCTCTCATCCATAGTGGTCTTTCAGCCAAACAGCTCAAAAATCACTTGCTCCTCCAGATCTTCCAAACTTTGAGCAAGATTTGATTTGGGAAGACATGGAGGAAAGGAGCAAATATTCAAATAGTTGGTTTTATCAGAGCTTTCTCCCTAATGTGGCCTTTGTTATTTGCATTTGTCCCCAGGAGCAAGTCCCCTGAGATGTTTGCAGCCAGTTGTGTCAGTGAGATGCAGCTCAGGGACTCAGAAGTGCGTGCAAAGTCAGCATTTTCATGCCTTGTGAGCTGCTGCCACACAAACCCTGGCTGTCTCCTTTAATAAAGCAGCAAAATCTTATTCAGGAGGTGAGGGCAGAACTAAACCCAAAAAGGAAAAAAACTGCCTGAGTGCTGTTCTAAAACCATCTGGCTAAAATTGAGTGCCTTTCCAAACAACTTTTGGGAAGTCAGTGTAAAACTAACTCTTAAAATTATGATTTGATTGCATTTTATATCCAGGTTTTAATGATGCCACGACAACAAACCCATTAGGAATTAATCCCATTAGCATCACCTATCTGGTTATAGCTGCCCCATTGGTCGGGGAGGTGTGGAAAGAGCAACTAAATCTTGACTAATTGATCCTAAAGCTCTGCCTCTGTCCTTAAAGCCTGGGGAGGACTTGGTGATGTGAAAACAAAAGCCATACTTGAGCTCATTAGTTTTGCAAAAGCCAGGTCTCTTTTCTTTCTGGCACATTACCAGAAATAGCTTGTAAAGGTCTAACTTGTGCTGACCTGTCTGACCAGCTGAGTGGAAAGCTCTTCCCAGCTGAGCCTCCTTTTTGCACATAGAACCTGTCCCTTGGCACAAACAGCTGGGACTTTGAGCATTTTACAGATCCCAGCGTTTATTCCTCTCCCCTGAATTCCTAAATAAAAGCTTAATTGGGAGTCAGTCAATTTTCTCATTTGCAAATTTACTGAATTAAGGGTTCTGCAGTTAAACCCAGCACTTTGTCTTAGATCAAACTCAGCATTTTAAAATAACAAATTCATACTTGTAAAAAGGAACTAAAATCAACATTTTTTTCATACTCCAAAACTTTTTTTCTCTCTGTTTATTGAATTATTAAAAGCAAATTAGTGTCTATAGTGCAAAGTAGGGAAAGGAAGTGTGACAATCAGTGGGTAACATGTAACAGTTGCTCTTTTTTCCACAAAACATTCACTGTGGGTCAAAATGTTTAACTTCTAAAACTTCAGGGATTTTCTGTAGGAAGAAATTTGATTTTGTTTAGGAAGACTATATCATGATAATCATAATTTCTTTCTTCTCAGGCTTTTTCTATAATCCTATTCTGATCTAAAATTTATTACTTATTCTGCAGATAAAATAATACCTTCTGCACTAGTGCTTTTGTAGGAGCCCTGGGCTCACTGAGAATGTTTAAATCATGATGAAATCAAAGCATCATGATTACATGAAGCACAGGTTTCTTTTGATCTTCTAACCAAAAAGCAGTGAAACAACTGAGCCTCTCCTTAGTTTTCTTGTCCTCTCATCCTTCCCCAGTACCTGTTTATCCATCTGCCATGGCAGGGGATGCTGCTTTGGCTTCATGTGCTAACACAGAACCAGAACAAGCTTCTGCTTGGAAAGGACAAGCTGTTCTGTCCCCCCAGTTCTTCCTGGAGTATCCTGCACATGCTCCCACTTCTCCAGTACAGAACATAATATCCGTGTTTTGGGAAAGGAATTAAAAGCTCTAAGACATTTCACATATTCAGCAGCTTTTACTCCCTTCAAGCAGAAACTCCTCACAGACATTAGATTCCCTAACAAGCTCATCAAATGTGTTTCTATATATATACACACATGTATAAATATATAATTTGATATCCTGGGCATTTTCAGTAAAATGATCTGACTGCTACTGGCTTTTCACTCTGTTTCTTCCATCTTAAGGTTTTTTTGGAGTACTTCCATCTTTGGCTGATTTGAAGATGCTGATGTTGAACATCTGATGTTAAACTTTATATTTAGGCATTGAGACAAACTGTTGAGTACCCTTTAATGTTGATCTCTGAGACTCCAGGGCACTTAGCCATAAAAAAGTTTTATTTAGGGACCTAAAATCTAGGCTTCAGACTTTTTTAAGCCTCACTGTTCTGGTGGCTTGAGGCAATTTCCACTGGAATTTCATAGCTCTTCAGAGGCAGTGCCTCTCACTGCTTATTAATGCATCTGATACATCAGTGGCAGGGTTTAAGTAGACTAAAGTGAGCTGTAGCTGGAGGCAAAACACCAAACAAGAAATGAAATGCCATATTTGAACATTTCAACTCTGTGTCAAACTACATACAACAACATGAGAGAACAGCTAAATCCCACCCCAAACCACAAATGCCAATTTTACTTCCAAAAAAAAGTGAAATTTCACAGTATATCCCACCTGCATTGCTTCTTTAGAAACACATGTATCTTTTTTTTCTTCTTTTTGAAAACATACTTCTGCTTTTAACATGATGGCTCTCCACTTCCAACATTTTCACACTTCCCATGTTGCTATAATGATCTATTCCTCAGGGTGCAGATCCATATTTTCATCTCACTTTGTTATTTCAGTGTTAAGAGAAGGCCTGTATAGAAATCAGGCACCTGTCCCTGGGCTGGGACTTCAAAGTATTCCCTTTTCAGAAGCAAATAATGTGTTGCAGCTTGTTACTGTAGTCCATCTGCTGCTTCAGATGACAGAGCAGAAAGCTACAGAGTGTGTGACATTGTCCTTGGGACAGCTGGAGTTATTACAGATAATGTGATGGCCCTGACCAAAATAACATAAGCTCAGTATTTATAACAACCTCACACTTGTTATTTCATTTACACATTTGTTTGGTATGAAGAAGCAATTCTTTGAACATGTTGTTGGAGCAAGGAGATATATTTAACCATCAACAAAGGTTTTCTTGCTGCAGCCAAGCACTAAATATCAAGCTTCTTGAACAAACAAAAGCCTGTTTGTTTATTTAAAAAGAATAAATTGGACAGAATCTAGAGAATTTAAAAAAAAATTAAAAAGTAATAACATTCATGTGGATGATGAGTGAAAGCAGAGCACAAAGCACTGAGGTTTATATTGTGTGTGTTGTTGCTCAGCTTGTATGCAAGATACAGTATATATGAGTGCTGCAGGTTCCAGATTTCCAGAAGTCTCTGAGGATGTTTGAAACCCTGTGGTTCCTTTATCTTCCCGGGCCAGAAGGTAGCCAGGAGGTTTGAAAGATCTGCAGAGCAACTTGCCTCACCATCTGGTTATACATCACCAGGCTCAGGGAAAAAAAAAAAAAAACCAGCACACATTCAGGTGGCAGTTTGCCTAGAGGAAACTATTCAGCCCTGGGTGTGCTGACTGTTGTCCTCTCCTCCTGGCACCTTGTACTATGTTGTCAGTGAGAGGAGCATGAGAAAGGCCAATACAACAGATTCAGGATGGCTTTTAGGGATTAAAATCTGGTACAATCATCATTACAAGGTCAAGTATGTCACAGGGTGATAATTGGATCCATGGTAGATGTAGCTAAAACTCCCTCAAATCAGCAGAAGTGCTGGGCTGGATTCCCATCAGGTTTGCACCTGATTAAACCCTGGAAGCCTGGGGTTTATAGTTTTATAGCCCTGAGAAAAACAGATTTCATACAAGTAGAGGAAGTCTTATTGTCAGGCATCCCTTATTTTAAATTGTATTTTAGTTGTATGGTAGAGGAAAGGCTCACAGAGCATAAGCTGTTATTTTGGCCAGAAATAGAATGCAGCTGGAGTTTTGGAATTATATGGAAAAAAGTAGAAGGCATCAAGGTGTGGAAGGAGTCTGGATTTGTGCTCAGATGAAGCAAATGGGAAGTGCTTCCAGGTTTCCAGATTAAGACACATCCAGCATTCAACATTTGTATTTTAAAATTTTCAAACTAACTGGCTTCTTGAAAGATTCAAGGTGAAATAACTTTCAGGAGCCATTTAAGGGCTTTTGGATAATGACACATTTTGTTCCATTTTTTTTGCTAAATTTTGCCCAAATTCATAAACTTAGAATTAACCTTGAGCCTTTTGTCTTTCAATGCCTGACTGGGGAAGGAGATTGATCAATATTCCACTGATTGTTTTCCCTTTCCTCTTCTTTGCAGGTCTCCATGAAATCCAGTGTTCCCTGCCTGTAGAAAACAGAAGAATCTTCCTGAATGAATTATCCGAGGTCAGCTTCAGTGAATGCAAATTCAGTTTGTCATTGACAGACCTTTTTATCATCATCTTCTCTGGAGTTGCAGTCTCCATTGCTGCTATTCTCTCCAGCTTCTTCTTAGCCACCCTAGTGCACTGCTTCCAAAGGTGTGCTCCTAGCAAAGATGATGATGATGAAGATGACAGCGAGGACTGAACTCTTCTATCTGCTTAAATTTCCTTGGTTTATAACACACTAGCTCATCAGCTAAAGTCTCAGAAGAAAAGGAGTAGATTAAAAGCTTTACAAGGTGAATTAAAGGACATCCCAATGTGTAAAGAATCCCTTCTAATCTCATGAGGAGGTAGGAATTGCACTTTGCATCTGAGACTCTTGGCTGTGCTTCCATCTGTAACCTGATGCAATGAGACCAGGTTCATTTCTATGATCCTTAACCAAACTTTGAGATGTGAGGATTGGAGTTAAAAAGGGGAAAAGGCCAAAAAAAACCCCAAACCACACCAGTGTTTTAAAAGACTTAACTCTCAGCTTCCATATTGTCCTTCTGACGGGATGCAGATCCTTCTAAGTGTTTAATAGTGTGCTCTAATCACACTTTAAAGAGGACTGGCTGCATGGAGACATTTCAACTGGAAAATAAAGAAGCAAATTAAAATAGTGACCTTAATTCTAGGGAGTGGGAGGTTCTATGAAGCTCATTCAACTTTCTAAGTAACAAAATACAATGAAATTGATTCCTAGAATTGTAGAAAGCCTTATGGGAAGGTTGTAGAGAGAATTTTCTCTCTCCAAATGTTCTCTCTAGAAACATTCATCTTCCAGTTGCAGGCATCATTCTGCCAAAAGGAAAAATTTATTTTTTTTTTTTAGAAGTGAATACCATCCTAGATCTGAATCATCCACTCTAGCTGCCTGGCACCTCTTTGGGCATGGCACAAATGCTAAATATAACATTCTTTTGCATTTTTAAACACAATGAAGTAAAGGATTTCCCTTCCCTGTAAAGCTAGGCACGAGGAACTGTTGCAATCCCCAGTCCCCTTAGTTATTTTAAAACACTAAGGGCTATTTTCTGCTCCTGGTTATACCAGAATAACACAACTAGTCCAAACTAGCAACTGTATAAACACGAGTGGAGTCTGGCCCAAAATGTTTCTGACTGTATCAAAAACTTGAGCTCTTCTATATAATGGTAGATATTTTTGTTAAAATTGTTTAAAAAAAAAAAAAAAAGATAAAAATTACATTTATTACAGGAGGATTTTTTTGAATAGTGCCGGACAGCTTTTTAGGATAAGTATATTTTTAAAATATTTGTAATGGAAATATTTTTTTAAAGCTCTGTGTATTTCAAGTATTCTCTAGAATAGCTGTGAGGGCTTGAAGCAATGAATAACATAGTAGTGAACAATCTAAGGAGTGTATGCTATGATAAAAGAATTACATCTGATAAAAAGTAGCAGCTGTTTAACTACTGTAAATGCTATTATTTCTTAAACAAAAAAAAAAAGACACTCTTTGGTTCAAATATTGCCTTGCTCAGTCAATATGAATGGTCTTTATGGACAGTTAGTTCCAAATCTCTTGTATCTGTTGTGCTAATTGTTGTGGCAGACAGGAGTGAGTGAGACTGGGTGTGTTGGGGGGTAACCAAGGCTCAGGATGAGGACTCAGGACTCCTGGGTGTTCTCCCCTTCTAAAAGTGAAGACCTTCAGCAAACCACTACCTGTCTGTGCCTCAGTTTCACTACCTACAACATGAAGATCATAACTATTTATCTTTTCCAAGTGCTTTGAGAAATGCAATGGGGGAGTCACTGTCATGGGGCTGTTGTTTAATGGGGTTTTAGGGTGAAGCAGATGCTGTGCAGTAGCTCTGATCTGTTTTCACATCACTCTGGCTTCACTCACACCAGTGGAGTTACTGGTTCCCAGTTTGCAGAGGGTTTGCACCACGCTGAGGTCAAACCCAGGACAAAAATGTTTATTTCTCTCCAGCTTATTCAATATGTCTTAATGCTGAAATTAAGATTATTAGTTCTGAAAACACATCGAAACAGAATGAAGTAGGACAGTGAGAGGGTATTTGTATCAATACTGTCTTATTCTATTCTGATTCTTTCCAGAGAAAAACAAGATGACATGATTCTCACTGTGTAGTGCCATGATTATAAAATAACACAAATATATTTATAATTTCAACACTGGGTTTTCATGTTTATTTCTATATGGGGGATGAAAAAAAGGAGAAAAACCATCTCTGATTCTCTCACCATCATTAAGTTGGGGTTTGGAAATTGGTGACTTGTTGCTTCTTTCTGGAGTCTGCTCCCTGTGCAGCAAATGCAGATCTGTTACCCACAGTTTTATATTTAGAGCTCTGCAAATTCTTCAGCCCTGGAGCAAGAAACTGGGTCACACTTTTTTTTGTCACTTTAATTTTTATTGTGGGCTCAAAACTCACAACCAATTAACAACATGATTTGTCCTCCCAAACTTCTCAGTGGAGAAACATCTACCCTCCCTCTGGGAATGAGTTTCTGGGGTTGTTTCCTTCTCCTGTAAGGCTGATTTTGCAGAGGTCACACCTCAGACTCAACTCTTTTGACCGGGTTTTGCTCTTACTTGCAGGTTCTTCCCCCCCTGGTGTCTCAGAATGAAGATGTAGATTTGGTTAATAGTTTGTAGCTTTTTTATTCAACCCAGCACAAAGCACTGATTATATTTGGAGCTTTAGCACAGAACAGCAAGGAACAGACCAAGCTGACACCCACATAATCCAGTGCAAGCTGAAGAGTGAGGCTTTAGTAGAGCTTTATTTATGAAGCTGCCATTCTGGACACTCCAGCACATCAAAGTATGGGCTTTTTTATTTCTGGCTAAGAAATTTTAATGATATTTTTTCCCCTTCTACATAATGTATATTTCATAAGTATTGAACTCATGCAGTTGGGGATATTTATGAAGTGTAAGCATTGGCAGTTCCCTGCTATTCATATTGATTTTTGCCTAATTCTAATTGCTAGTAAATGAGACAAAAGTCAGATTTAGCTCTTACTGGGATTTTTTCTTTAATTTCAGAGCCAAACATTCCCCTGTTGGAGTGTTGCCAGAACCAGTGATCAGCACAATGTTTCCCAGTAAAACTTTGAAAGTTTCACTACAAATAGAAAGTGACCCTGAAGGTTTTGTATTACTTTTGTAGTTTTAGCTCCACAATGTCCTGATATGGAGGTAACCCCACCTCTAGCTTTGAGGATTTGGGAAGTGTTCCCCTGTAGGGATGCTGCTGTGGGTGGGATCTCTTCTCAGGCTGTGGTATCTCCATCAAAACCAGTGACATTACAGTGATGCCAAGTAAAATTTAGCTGAATTTAGCTCTCTGTGCAATCCATCCCTAGCCTGTAGGTATTGTAAAAGTGCTGTAGGAGGCTTGTCCTCATTTTACAATTTTCCTTCCCAAATGGCTTTACTTTAAGAGCTGGTATCTCTCCCTGTCAGAAATGAGCAGACATTTTACCTGCTTCAAGGGGAAGGGACGACACTCTGCCTGACCCAAATAAAATGCTGCAGGCTCAGAGAGCCAGGAAGCAGCTGCCACGTCGCCTGCAGATACGTCTCCTTGATGAAATGCTGGCTCTGGGGATGTGTGAGGATCCAAAAAAATGTGCAAGGAAGGAAATTGAAGTGATGTAATTGAGATAGAGTCTGACTTTTGAGAAGGGTGTGCATTGATTCCAAAAAAAAAAAATCTCTAATCCACAGAATATTGAACTAAAGATCACCTGCAGCCACTGTCCAAGTCTAGCATTTCATCCTCCTTCAGCCAGCTTCTGTCCTGCTGGGATTCTCACTCCCATGTGAATATTAATGGGATCAGTTTTTAGAGCAAGATAAAAATGCGTTGGGAAAAAGTACCTTGAAGGGATGGTTCTGGAAACACATAAAAAGAAGTGTGCTGCTGCAGTAGAGAGTGAACTAGTGTCTGCTGACAGCCAAACCTGAGCCTGGCAAACTTACAGGTGGCCAGAAACATCCTTGCCTTTTGGCTGTGGGCAGAAATGTGTGTCTGTGGGCAGGGAGGAGTGTGTGACAATACTAGAGCTTGCTCTAACTATCACCCCTGTAGAACAGCCTCAGTGGAGCAGCTGCAGCCTGATGGGGGATGCTGAGCCTGAGACAATCCTTCATCCCCACCCGAGGTTCCTCTGTGCTGCCTTTCAAACCCACAGGAGCAAGTTTTTGAAGGACTTTGTGCTGATTAAACATGTGCTGCCCACCTGCTACGTGAGTAAATTCCTTTGGTTTCCAGGGGATGTTTCTACATTCAGCTCATGCCCCCCAAAATAAAGGAGAAGGGGGTTTGACTCTTCCAAATCTGCTCGTTTATCCTCTGGTTTGTGGTGTAACCCGTTTTGCTGGCCTCTAGTGGCAACTGGGATGCTTTGCTGTGAAGGTAAGTGGTGATAAAATACTGAATCCTTGCCTACCCTTTCAAAGAGGAAACCAAAATATACTTTGGGAAAGCAGGAGAAAATACATTTAGTCTTCATGGCGTGTGATGGGGAATGAAAGGCCTGTGGACATCTCTGACAAACAATTCTAATCTATTTTTGCCAACCAATTTGCCTCCAGTTGAGAAACTGATGCTCTTCTAAGAGTAGATTAGGTTTGCAATCTGCAGTGGGTTAAAGTATTATTCTTTATCCTTTGAAGATCTGGCTTCAGATGTGAACTTGGGTCACAGGAGGAAATGTCCAGAATAAATCCCTTAAGATCATTTTCATCAGTTGGGCCAATGCAAGGAGATGCCCTTATTAACTGGAGGAATTTTATACTCAAAGTTGGGAAAATATTCCTCAAAATTCCATTCAAATGTGGTATTTGATGGTTTTAAGAATAAAAGGCTTAAGAGAGAAATGAGACAGATGTAACTATCACTAAAATGGAAACTGAGGCATAATTAGACAAACTGGTGTTTTCACAGGAGATCATTATTTTTTCATTTAATTACTTTATTGATTACTTGCCTGATTTTAACGTGATGGTAGTAAACCCTGTTTATTTGCAGATAAGTGGGGAATATTGGCTGTGATTTAGCACTAGTTATGGGTTTAGAGCTGTGATGTCCTTGCTAATGATAGCTGTGTGTTGGCCTCAATTCTGATTTCACCCTTGTATTATTTAGGATCATGGAATCATAGAATGGTTTGGGTTGGAAGGGACCTTAAAGATCATCTAGTTCAAATCCCCCTGTCTTTACCAGACATTAACTTTACTATTGTACTGATTTAGCTGGTTAAGATATTTCCTGGATAATGGGAACTCAACTCTGCAGTTGTGTGTGTTTATTCTCTACATTTTCATATAGGAAAAAAAAAACCTCCATGTGGGCTTGTTGTAGCAATGATCTGTCTGCACATTAGTAACCTGAATTTGTGTTTTCTGCATTGGGATTTTTGCAGATTTGGGATTATAAGTGGCACTATTTGGAGACTGCAAACATTCTGTGCTTCATCAGGTGCTCTCTGGCTTTAGTGGGATTATTCTTTGCTCTGTGAAGGGGTGACCTGACCCTCCTTCCCCAAATTTACCTGCAGTTTTGCATAGCTCAGACAGCAACACTGAAGTTGTCATTCTAAGCACATTCCCTCCATCTGATAATCAGTGTACATCTATGTCCTAGTTTGATGATGGATTTGTAATGAATGTCTTTAACCTCAGCCTAGCCCAGCCATCTGCTCTTTGAAGCAAGCTGGCACTTCAAAGCCATTCCTTTGCTTCAAGGTGTCTCCTTGTAGCCTCCCAGAACAAACCATGAGTCATCTCCTCCCACCAGAACGAAGCTGGGTGTGAATGCCCAGTGGGAAGGACAGGCTGCAGAGAGCACCATGCTCAGATACTCAAAATTAAACTTTGCACTGAGGAAAATAAAGGTTTGTCAGAGCAGGAGGATAGATATAGGTGTGTCTTCAGCATGAACTGAAGTAGAAACCCATTAGCCAGGCTTGTGGGAGGTTTGTAGGACTTCCTTCATGGTAGACAGGCAAACATTTTTCAGTCAAACACCTTAAAATGCAGAGGGCAGAGAGATCAGATTTATGTTTTCTATTTTGATGTTGATGTTTTCTATTTTGATGCATCCCTCTTACTGTATCATACATCCTTTTGGCAGGAGGGTGAGACTTGTCTCATGTCTACAGAGAAGAGAGGAAACAAGAGGGCTTATCCTACCCTTCCAAACCTCCCTTTTATTTCCTGATCAACTTCTCTCCTTGCCTGTATCACCAGGCAAAGTATCTCTTCCTGCCTACATCACCACACATTCCTGAGGCTTTATTATTAAATGAGTGAAGTGAGTGGCAGTGAGGCCACCAACTTCATTAACAGAAGCACTTTGGGGGATACAAAACTTCTCTCCAGCTGCCATTCTGTCAGCAAAAATGAACCTTGGATAAGTCTGCAGGATTTTGGTCTGTCTTCTGTCACAGTATTAGAAAATTTGGGACTTCCAGTCTTAAATGAAGCTTCATCTTATAAAGGGACACGCAAGACTTGCCTGTCTTTTTTTTTCCATGTTCTTTAGTGGATGATCCCTTCCCCCCTGCTGCCACCTTCAGATGAAGTAATTTAAAATGAAGGGGATATTAAAGCTTTAAGATAAGGTTTTAAAATAAATGAAATGCTAGCAGGACTGTAGCAGTAACAGCTGCTGTGTCCACCAGCTGGGCGCTAGGACTAATCACTCACTCAAATCCCACTTTCCTCAGCCCTTGGGCTTGTTTTCTCTGCCTTCTGCCCTTTCCCCAAAACCACAGCATGAGCTCAGCAGAGGGATGCTTCTTGGTGGTCCAGAGCTGGGGTCTCTTAGAGCCAAGGAGCTGTCAGCACAGCTTGTCTGTGCAGCTGAGTTTGCCTCACCTAGACCTTTTTAAAGTCATAGAATCATAGAATAGTTTGGGTTGGAAGGGACCTTAAAGATCATCGAGTTCCAACCCCCCTGCCATAGGAAGGGACACCTCCCACTACATCAGGCTGCTCAGTGCCTTGTCCAGCCTGGTCTTGAACACCTCCAGAGAGGGGGCATCCACAACCTCTCTGGGCAACCTGTTCCAGTGCTTCACCACCCTCACTGCAAAGAATTTCTTTCTTATGTCAAGTCTAAATCTACCCCCTTCCAATTTCCCTCCATTGTTTCTAGTCCTCCCATCCAATATTATGTTAAAAATTCCTTCCCCTGCCTTTCTGTAGGACCCCCTCAGGTACTGAGAAGTTACTCTGAGGTCCCCTCTGAGCCTTCTCTTCTCCAGGCTGAACAACCCCAACTCCTTCAGCCTGTCCTCATAGGGCAGTTGCTCCAACCCTTTGATCATCTTCGTGGCCCTTCTCTGGACCCTCTCCAACAGCTCAATGTCCTTCCTGTGTTGAGGGCTCCAGAACTGGACACAGTAACTCCAGGTGGGGTCTCACCAGTGCCGAGTAGAGGGGTAAAATCCCCTCTCTGGACCTGCTGGTCACACTCCTCTTGATGCAACCCAGGATTTGGTTGGTGCCTTCTTGGCTGTGAGTGCACACTGCTGGCTCATGTTGAGTTTGTCATCAACTGACACCCCCAAGTCTTTCTCTTCAGAGCTGCACTCGAGCCCCTCTCCACCCAGCCTGTGTCTGTGCTTGGGATTGCTTCAACCAGGTGTAGGAACCGAATGAGGAAGGAACAAGAGCTCAGGCTTAAAGCTACCTAAAAGAAGGAACTTCTGTATTCATCAAGGGATTGAATAGAATCATAAAGTTGGAAGGCGACTTCATGGGGAAGAATAAGAGCTAATCTAACCCCTGTTCTTGTTTAAAGCCATTTCTCCTTGTCCTGTTGTTCCATGCCCTGACAAACAGCCCTTCCCCAGCTTTTCTGTAGCCCCTTCAGGCAGTGGGAGGACACCATGAGGTCTCTTGGGGCCTCCTCTTCTCCATCTCTCTCAGCCTGTCCTTGGAGAAGAAGTGTCTCCATCCCTCACATCATCCTCATGGCCTCCTGTGGGATATGAACTATGTAAAACGTACTTCATGAATATTGTTGTCTTGTCCTAGAAATAACATCAGAGAGGAAAGGAAGTATCAAGAAGCATAAGAGATGTAGGAGGACACGGTACAGACTTTGTGACAGTCTAAGGTTCCTTCGTCCCTTTTAATTATACATGTGGAGCAACTTGTTACTGCATTTCTAGTCATGTTGACACAAGCTCAGGCCTTGATTCTGGCAGGGAGTCTTCTGAATTAATTTAACCCTGGGATCGGAAGAAACTGGACAACGTAGGTGAAGGTATTTCTATAACAACCAAACAGGTTCCCTGGGTCCATGAGCAACTAGTAATGGGAGTAATGGGACACCTCCACGGGGAGCTGGTTATGAATAATTTCTCTAGAAGGCCCTGGCATTACATTTCAGGCCAATTGTCCATGGAATATGCTTGACTATCACTTCTCAGAGTTGTTTCTCTACCCTTACACCTTCCAACAGCTCCCAAAGTCATGATAAAATTAGTTAATTTTATTCAACAAGTATTTGAGTCATTCAGGAATTGTGTTTATGGTAAAGTGACTGGATAATGCTGTTTTTCTGAGGTTTCCTTCTTTGTGCCACCTCAGAACCTCAAACCACTCGTAGGTCCTTGACAAAGCAGTGGAGAACAAGCTCAGCCTGAAATTTCTTTGGCCAAATTGTGGAGTTTGTAAATAAATAAGGTCAGAGAGAACACACCCCTCAATGTGATACAAAGGTATTACAAGGGGATGTGATCATTAGCTCACGTTGTCTTGTTTGCAGAGTCACTTAGAAAATTAGATTTTTCCAAATTAAAAAAAAAAACCCTGAAGTGGTCTAAATTAAAAGAAAAGCCTTGTTGGAAGAGAAGATCCACACCAAGTGTCAAACCTGTGACATTAGAAACACATTAGTCTGATTATTTTGCCTTGCTGATTCATTCACAGGGAAGTTCCCCCCTCAGAGCATCTAAACAGCACCGTGGGTGTCTCAGACAATTTATAAAATTAATTCTTAGCCAGATGACTTCAACAAACACTTTCTGAAGTGTTCTGCAACCTGAGATATCCCCAGAAACTTGACCTTAAAGTGCTGAGAACCTGCAGTCAGGAAAGTGCTAAAAATTAGAGGTATCCAAATAACTTCACCATATTGGAAAACCCTAAATCTTAAGCTTGTGTGCCCAAAGACAAGATATCTCGTATGAAATGAGTTCCTGGGGAGAAAAAAGGTTAAAATTTTAACCTGAGACTTCATACAGCTTTGGATTTGGTTGATTTAGAGAGTTCTTTTTCCTCTTTCTTCCCATGCTGCTCAGAAATACCCTGAAGGTTAAAGCTTTATCCACCTCTTGGTGGCTACATCCTCTTGAGGCACAATGCAGCCCTGTAGTTCATGCTTGTGGGCTACACTTTATTATATTATTATATTTTTCTCTATTTACTTAACAAAAATGAGCTTCTGGATAATCCTGAAGGGCAATCACATGAGTCAGTGACACTTGTCTCTGTAGAAATCCTCTCAGGGTTCTATCATTCAGGGGGTTTGGTCAGTCTAAGCTACGCGATGTTTCTTTTTTCCCTAATTCATTGACACAAGCATGGAAATTACTAAAGAGTTTACTGAAAGCATGACTTAGAGGAGAAAGCGTTTTGAGAAAAGCCCTATTTCAGCTGAATGAGTGCAGGTAAGAACCCCTTTGAAAGGATGTCACATTGCTGGCTGTCATTGCCAAATCTCTCAAGGCAAAACACAAAACATGGAAGAGGAAAAGGATGGAAATACATTTTTAAGACCTGAAGAAAGAGTGAAGCTGATGGGATAGAATAGAAACAGAAGGTTTCAGTCCAACTGGAAAAAAACTTTTATAACCCAGGTGCCCACACCACATTCACCAGCTCTGAGTGTCCTCCTTCCACCTTAGGTAGGACTTGTCTTTAAGGAGTTAATGTTCTCTTACTCTTTTTTTTTCCCTCCTCTTTCTCTTTCTCCTACTGGCTGGGCTCAGAGCTCTGGCTTTCATTTTGAAGGGCACAGCAGGCTGAGTGATGTTCACATGATACCAACGACAGCAGCATGATAAGCCTATTTCTGACAGTGTGGCAAATTACTATTATGAAATCACCAGTACATTTGATTGCAGAGTGACTTTCAGAGGGGATCACACACAGCAAGGTTATGAAGGGCTCAGTGTTTACTGCAGTAATGCTGACTTACTGGAAAAGAATATCAAGAGCTCTTGAAATAAAAGAGCTTGGGAGAGAATCCCAATTCATAGAGCTGAGCGTTGTGTTTCTCTAAAATGAAAGGGGAGAAAAAATTATCAGCAAAAAAATTCTTTGCTCTTTTGGGTTGTTTTTTTTTTCCTCTCCTTTTGTGACTCAGAGGATTGTTTTTGCTAGAGATGCACTGAAAAGGGATCAGCAACTAGAGACTGCCCTTCCCCTCTGACATTGCTCTTGACTCTCTCTAGAACTAACCCCACTCCAGCCAAAGGTCAGGATCTCCTGTGTCTCTACAGAGCCCAAGCTAAAAGGAGAGCAAGGCTCAAATAAAAAATTAAGACAAAAGCAGGAGTGGGAGGAGAAATAGGGAATTTATGCCAGTAAAATCAATCTGCAAAAAAATATCTGCAAAACACAAAGTAGCAGCATCCCACCTGCTGAATTGTTGTCAGCATTCAAAGGTATGTCACAGCCTGTAGGGAGAAGGCAAATGTATTTCCCCTGGCAATAAAATTAGACATGTGGCAAATTCACAACTTATTCCTCTCCTATTAGTTGAAAAACTTCTTAGATTTCAGCTGGAATCCACCTTTTGCTCTAAGTGCAGCTACAAAATATAAAAGCCCCTGAAGTTTAGGTAGAACCCTCTAGATTTTCATAAGGTCTTTTCAACAGCAAAGGAGTAAATTTGTCTCCCAAAGCTCCCAAACACTTGCAATCTCCATCTCTTAGCACATTTTGAAGCTAGGATGAGACACACCAATTAATAAATCAGTATACAAGAGACAATGATTGCCTTTCCTAATTATCTCCATGCTCTTGGCCAAGTAGAGCATTCACATGATGTTTATTTTGGGACAATCTTGTTTGTCTCCTGGCTGGAATGTGATTATTCCAGTCTGTTTTGAGGACTTTTCCCAGGTGAATTAGGGAATTGATCCCTTGATTTAGGAAGTGGAGACTTGCAAGGGTTTTTCTTTTTTTGCTTGTTTTCTGTTCTTTTTGAATATATTTAAGTGATGATGGAATCACCTTCCATCTGGAGGTGGTCACAGCCTCTCCTAGGATGAATCTGGCCAAATAAATGGCTGGGGGTAGATGTGTAGCATCACCAGCTGTCTTTTTTAAAGGTTATTTTTTAAAGTTTATTTTTTAAAGACATGTGTTCTTGGAATTTTTTTGCTGAGTGATGTGTTGCATCGTGGAGGGGCCAATGTTTAAATAACCTCTTGAGAAATGTTTTGCACTTTGTTTTAAGGCTTGAAAACAATTGTCTCTGACATCAAACTCACCATGGCAAAAGTTCTGCTGCAGGTGAATGGATAGTTCTCGCCTTTCTGGGCTGTGAAAGGGGAAGAAATGCCAAATCTGGATTCTTTTTGCGTGTCTAACAGATGTTATTTAGTGTTATCTGGCTGAACAGCTTGTGGTACAAGCTGAAAAACCCACCAAAAGTTGATTTCCATGTTCTGTGGCTGGACTAGCACACACATATGTGGCTTTGCAGCTTCAGGGCTGCTGCATTCCCAAAACTGAACTCACATCAGTGACTTGTTTGCAGACCCACCCACGTCTCCATCAATGCCAGCACATTCTTCCTGGCTAATTAAACACAGATTAATTACAGTCAGCATCTTGTGATCATTTATGGAAAGTCCCAACATCTTGGGGAGGGCAGAGGGGGGCAAGGGATATCCAGATTTCTCTCTGGGACCCTTTTCTCTGAAGCCAAAGGAAGAGCATGTGGTGGTGTCACATCACTGAGAGCCACCATCATCTGCCAGTGACACCTCTTGGTCTCAAGGTCAGGACTAATTGGATAGTGTTGGGTTTAATCTATAAAGGAAAAAGAAAAAAAAAGAAAAAAAAAGAAAAGGAAAAAAGAAAAAAAAAAGGAAGAAAAAGGAAAAATGAAAGAAAAAGGAAAAGAGAAGAAAAAAAGAAAGGAAAAAAAGGAAAAAAGAAAGGAAGAAGAGAAAAGAAAGGAAGAAGAAAAAAGAAAGAAAAAAGAAAAGAGAAGAAAAGAAAGAAGAAAGAAAAAAGGACACTCTTTTAATCTATGAAAAAAGAAA
>VZTY01012927.1:2752-13403 GCA_013400935.1 Turnix velox | reverse complement strand
AAAAAAAAAGAAAGAAAAAAGAAGAAAAGAGGGGAAAGAGCATGGGGAATGTCCCCCAAAACTTTGAACTGCAAATGGATACAAGAAAAAGGGGGATTTCTTGAAAAATCATCATTGTCCAGCAGTAGAATTGTTTGTAATCCCAAGAACTGCAGTTCTAAGAACTCGGTCAGCCTGGCCATAAATCTTTTTCCCGAGAGCTGGAAATATTTCCCCTGTTTTCAATTTACTTTGGACCATATTGTGTGCAACGCAACTCATGCTGTAGAATTTCCAGTTTCCCCCTGGAAATGTAGTCTGGGTTCCTGCTGTGTGATATATATTATGATGCCATTTCCAGCAGAGTTTCAGAACCTAGGATGATAAATGTGAGCTCCACAGCAAGGTTTGTTTAGTTATTTCAACTTCCAGCAAATCTCTAGGTCAATATTTATTTTATACAAGCAATCTGGTGTGGTCCTCAGATAGAGATTCCATCAGATATTGCAGAATTCTAAAGGGTAGACAATCATTAGCAGGAGTAAATTCTCCTTAAAATAAGACCTTAAAAATGCATGGAGGTTTTTTGCTGTGGCTCAGGGTGTATTTTAAGGCAAGAAAAACATTATTTTAAGCATGTGGCTGGCACGTTCTGCCATTCTGGTTCCACAGCAGTGATCTCTGGATAAAAGACATGATTTAAAAGCTGTCTGAAGCTAAGGAGGCTTTTTTATTCTAACAAATCTGAATAAAATTAGAGCACTGGGAATAAATTCAGCCAGCCTCTGCGCCTGCTGTCTTAGCTTCAGGCAGAAGCAGATGACTGTGATCTCTGAGGCTGTCAAACAAGCACCACAAGCCAAAGCCACACTCACCTTTAAAAAAAAAAATTAAATTTATTCCAATTTATTCCAAATTGGTAACAAGCTGGTCCATTATTTCAGAGGTTTGGTGCCAGTGTTGAGGGTTGTTTTTTTTTTTTTAAAGGCCATCTCAAACCTCAGAGGCATTTTTGACATTTCTCCATTAACAAGGTTGGTATTTTTGGGGGTTTGGGAGTGTTCTGTTTGTGTTCAGATCTCAACTCCCAACACCTCAGATCTGTCACCAGTTCACTGGAAGGTTCTATTTTGATTTTCTTCATTAGCAGCCCTGAGAAAGGGAAAGGAAAGGAAAAAAAAAAAAAAAAAAGAAAAATTAGCACATTTCTCATTTCCTATTAATTGGAACATATTTTTCCCTGTAGCACTTTGCTGCTGATGAGATTTCAGTGGTGCTGACGGAGGTGGCTTTGCAAATAGTCCCTGTGAAATGAGGGAGAAGAAGATGTTTCTGTGAAATATGCTGGGAGAGAAAAAAAATTCCTTAATCAGGGAAACAGGTAGAGAGCAACAACCCCAACCCTGCTCATGTAAACACGGGCTGACAGTGCTGTCTGAGCAATCAGGCAGAACACTTTGCTCCTCTCTAATGTTTTGTAGGGAGAAAGTTTAGTCGAGTGTTTAAAATATGGAAATAAGGATCAAAATGCCCGTGTTGTTCCTCCTGCTGCCTGTAGGCTGTAGCGAAATCATAGAATGTTTTAGGTTGGAAGGGACCTTAAAGATCATCCAGTTCCATGGGCAGGGACACCTCCCACCACACCAGGTTGCTCAGTGCCTCATCCAGCCTGGCCTTAAACACCTCCAGGGATTGAGGGGGCATCCACAGCCTCTCTGGGCAACCTCTTCCAGTGTCTCACCACCCTCACAGCAAAGTACTTCTTTCTTCTCTCCAGCCTAAATCTCCCCTCTTCCTATTTGCATTCATCACTTCTACTCCTGCCATTCTGCACCCTATTCAAAAGTCATAGAATCATAGAATCATAGAATAGTTTGGGTTGGAAGGGACCTTAAAGATCATCAAGTTNAATCTATCCCACTCCAATTTATATCCATTGTTTCTAGTCCTCCCATCCGATATTATGTTAAAAATTCCTTCCCCTGCCTTTCTGTAGGACCCCCTCAGGTACTGAGAAGTTACTCTGAGGTCCCCTCTGAGCCTTCTCTTCTCCAGGCTGAACAACCCCAACTCCTTCAGCCTGTCCTCATAGGGCAGTTGCTCCAGCCCTTTGATCATCTTCGTGGCCCTTCTCTGGACTCTCTCCAATAGCTCAATATCCCTCCTGTGTTGATGGCTCCAGAACTGGAGTCCTCTCCTATTGCACCAGTATAGAATCACAGAATGGTTTGGGTTGGAAGGGACCTTTAAGATCATAGAGTTCCAACCCCCCTAAAAAGGGCAAAGACACCTCCCACCACACCAGATTGCTCAGTGCCTCATCCAACCTGGCCTCAAACACCTCCAGGGATTGAGGGGGCATCCACAGTCTCTCTGGGCAACCTCTCCCAGTGTCTCACCACCCTCACAGCAAGGAATTTCTTTCTCCTCTCCAACCTAAATCTCTCCTCTTCCAATTTGCATCCATTATTTCTAGTCCTTCCATCACATATCCTATTAAAAAGTCCTACCCCAGCCTTTCTGTAGCCCCCTTCAGGTACTGAGAAGCTCCTCTGAGGTCCCTCCTGAGCCTTCTCTTCTCCAGGTTGATGACCCCCAACTCTTTGTCATTTAATGAGTGACAAAGGGACACTTTGCCCCTGCAAACTGTGAGAATAACATATTTTGTATATAGCAACATCCCCAAAAATGACAAGGTGGAAGTTTCCAGCCTGTAAATCACACAAGTTTGTGTAACATTGCAAAAGCCTCATGTTAAATCACTGCAGGTCATTTCGAGCTGGTTTCCTCCCAACATTTTCTCTCTTCCCTCAGCCCTGTGCTGAGTGCACTGAGTAGTGCCAGAAACACAATATTATTCATGAAGGAGAGTGAGATCTCTTGCTGCCTCCTCTATTATCTGTGTTCTGTTGGTGCCAAGCTCTGCTTTTGGCCTTGACATCCTAAAAAGAAGCCCAGTTTACCTTCCACCCTGCTTTGTCCTCCTTTCTCCTGTGGCAGAAATAACAAGGAGTAAGAGTGTCACCTTCATCTGGAAATGCTGCATCCTCTCAACGGGGATATTTAAGGAACACACTGTTTTAAAGAACATTTTGAAGCACATTCAGACTTTTGCAGGCCAGGCAGGGAGTCTCAGGGTCCCCAGATGGTTGGGGTGGCAACAGAACAGAGGGCAATAGTCTTCAGGAGATGCTGAGAACCCAAGATAACGTGGTGCAGTCCCCAGGGAGAGCTAAAGCAGAGCAAATTCTGCCACCTGCTGCCTACTGCTCCCTTGTTTTCTATCCAGCCCAACCTTCGGCTGCTCAGACCCAGATGAGATTTTCCTGAGGTTGCTTTTACCAGTGGGTTTGCTGTATTGTGACCTAAAACACTCAGAGTCTACATTATGTTATTTGCTTTCAGTATTTATAAGCAGCAGCAGGGATGAGAAGCATCCACGTAGTGTGTGGGGATACTACATGAAGAATGCCCATCCCTGTTTAATGAAAACTAATGCTAGGATTGTGCTAAGTGTATATTTAAAAGTGAAATTACTGATAGCACAAAAAGTCAGGTGTATTGAGGGAGAGCAAACTGTCCAGTGAGGGCACTGGGATCATTAAAAGCCCTTTTGGATCTCAAGCATTTGGGATAACAGAAAAAAACCTGCAGGCTGGTTTGCATGAACCAGGTGATTTTTATAGTGTTCCTCCAGGGTTCTCAGAGGGAGATCCTCAACATAAGAAGGACATTGAGCTGTTGGAGTGGGTGCAGAGGAGGCCACCAAGATGATGAGATGGAGCACCTCTTCTGAGGACAAGCTGAAGGAGTTGGAGTTGTTCAGCCTGGAGAAGAGAAGGCTCAGGGGGAACCTCACAGAAGCTCCTCAATACCTGAAGGGGGCTACAGAAAGGCTGGGGTAGGACTTTTTAGTAGGGTTTAGGATGGTAGAACCAGGAGTCATGGATGCAAATTGGAAGAGGGGGGATTTAGGCTGGAGAAAAGAAAGAAATCCTTTGCTGTGAGGGTGGTGAGACACTGGAAGAGGTTGCCCAGAGAGGTTGTGGATGCCCCCTCAATCCCTGGAGGTGTTTAAGGCCAGGCTGGATGAGGCACTGAGCAACCTGGTGTGGTGGGAGGTGTCCCTGCCCATGGAAGGAGGGTTGGAACTGGATGATCTTGAAGGTCCCTTCCAAGCCAAACCATTCTATGATTCTCTATCTTTACCCCAATAGGGTCCAAGGTGGCAGGATTAGGAGTAATGGATGAAAAACGGTGAGACGGGAGATTTAGGCTGGAGAAAAGAAAGAAATCCTTTGCTGTGAGGGTGGTGAGACACTGGAAGAGGTTGCCCAGAGAGGTTGTGGATGCCCCCTCAATCCCTGGAGGTGTTTAAGGCCAGGCTGGATGAGGCACTGAGCAACCTGGTGTGGTGGGAGGTGTCCCTGCCCATGGCAGGGGGGTTGGAACTAGATGATCTTTAAGATCCTTTCCAACCCAAACCATTCTGTGATTCATTCACAAGTAAAATACACAACTCCAGTAGCCAAATGAAGCAGGTGAGACAATCAGACAGAAAGATGAGGAACCTCTTAAATATAAAAATGCACAGTTCTACAAGATGTGTCAGTTCTGATTAATAACAGCCAGTAGCTAAATATCTCCTCTGAACTGTTTAGCTCACAGCTAATCAGCTGCTTTCACTTCAGCCACACCAAAGAAGCATCACTGATATCTAATGAGGTTCTGGTGACCCCAGAATGAAGCTGGACTCATGGCAGAGAGAGTCCAGGCTTTTCCATCTCTTGATCTGAATTCAAGGCAGCTGCAATCAAACACCAGTAACAAAAGCTGAGTGAACGCACCTTTACCTCTAACACATCACTCAAATGTTTCACAAGACAAACTTCCAGGCAGAACAGCACTGATAATCAGGATTTTTTCCTCCTTTTCTCCCTACAAAATGTGGTTGATCTAGAATATTCCAGACAGAACCTCCCCAAGGTTATCCATTGCTGAAAGGCAAAATTCATTAAAGTACAACAAGCACCTTGAGTCTCCTGGGAATCACTATAATATGCAAAGGCCTTCATTTTGCTGATGGGTTGGATTCATCCAAGCTTCTTCTGAGAAGGTTTTTTTTAAGTCTCAGAGCCTTCTGGTTACTTGTGACTGGAAAGGACAAGTGCACCAGTCTCTTCAATTTTAAACAGAGCAAATAGATGTTCGGAACCAATTCTCTGCTAGGAAAATCTTCTAGACAGTCTCCATGGCATGAAATCAGCCTCATATTTGAACTCTGGTGACACTAAAGAGACAAAGTGGTGGCTGGAATTGATGCACATCTCTCAAAGCAAGCACATTTCTTGCCTTGAAGGAGATGGATGTCAGCTCTGATGAGCTGTGCAAAGAAGAAGGCAGATTCTTTGGACTGAGACTCTCAGTCAGGGCTGGGGCTCAGCTGAGGATGCTGGTGCTGGGTGGCAACTTCTGCTGCAACTGGGGACTGTGGCTTGAAGATGAAGGGTTTGGAGCATCTCCCTTCTGAGGAAAGGCTGAGGGAGTTGGGTCTCTTTAGTTTGGAGAAAGGGAGACAGAGGGGTGACCTCAGTCATGGTTAGAAATATGGAAAGGGTGAATGTCAGGAGGATGGAGCCTGGTCTGTCCAGAAAAGGCTGGAGAGAAGAAAGAAATTCTTTGCTGTGAGGATGGTGAGACACTGGCAGAGGTTGCCCAGAGAGGCTGTGGATGCCCCCTCAATCCCTGGAGGTGTTTAAGGCCAGGCTGGATGAGGCATTGAGCAATCTGGTGTGGTGGGAGGTGTCCCTGCCCATGGCAGGGGGGTTGGAACTAGATGATCTTTAGGGTCCCTTCCATCCATTCTAGAATTCTATGATTCCATGATTCTCTCTTCTGAGTCTGTTTTTCTTATTATTTTAAAATCCACACAAGTTCAAAAGGCAGTTTGAGGGATATTACTCTACAAAGGATTAAGTTTGGGATGCTGAAGATGTATTTTTCTGTGAGGTAGCTCCTAAGCTGTTGCTGTAGAGAAAAACTCCATCCTGCCAGTGTATAAAGGAACTGATTGTGTAGTTGCCATGCTGGGGGCATCAGCTCTGGGTAGGGAAGGACCTGAGCTCTATTCAACAGTGACCCATGAAGAAATTGTTATATAAATCATATACTGGTTGTTCTGGGGCAATAACCTTTGCTAAGAAGGAAAAAAAAAAAATCTCTAGGCAGAGTCATTTTATAGGGAGTTGCTCTTTATTGTCACATACTTTTACTCTTTCAATTGCAACAGCCCCTGGGGACGTTGGGCTCATTGTAAACAGAGAATGCAAACACAGCCCCTGGCCCAGGGAGCTCCCAAAGCTCCCACTGTTTAAATACTCAGGATTTAAAAAAAAAAAATCCCACATTGAACAAGCCAGACCATTTTTTAAAAAGAAAGAAAAAAAAACCCCAAACCCCTCAATTCTGGCTGCATAAACATGTACTTACCTGCTTGGGTGCTGTAAATATGTGATTTAGGCTGCTGCTTCATGACATATTTTGTGTCTAATTTAAGGAGTTATATATTTGGACAAGAGGGGCTGGAAGCCTGTCAGGTAAATATTCCAAGCTGTAAATTTTCACAGCAGATTTAAGACTAAATTTAGGTTGTACTATATATATATATAAAGAGGACATCGACCTGATGGTGGCCCTCGTCCTTGGCAGTGGTTGGACAGAGAGGTGGCCAAGGATCCCTGAGGAATGTGGCTGAAATCTTCCTTAAGCCCCAAAGAGCTATATTCTGTGGTGGCAACCCTGACATCCTTTACATCAGCACTTTTTGTAGCTTCAGCTGGCGTGGGAGCTTAGAGATGTGTCCCCCTGCCTTCACCTCCAGGTGGGGAATGCTCCCACCAGAGGAGAGAGAAGAGGCTTAGAGGCTGGGCACTGCCTAAGCTGCTTGTGTGCTCAGCCCAGCAGGCAATAAAGGGAAGATTTTGGATTTTTAACATGAAAAATAAAGCAATTTTGAATTCCTGTGGTGAGGGAGAAGCTATGGCTTTGCACATGATGCCCACAGAGTCTCTTTCCTAACTGAAGCCCTTCATAGAATCCTAGAATGGTTTGGGTTGGAAGGGACCTTTAAGATCATAGAGTTCCAACCCCCCTGCCATAGGCAGGGACACCTCCCACTACACCAGGTTGCTCAGTGCCTCATCCAGCCTGGCCTTAAACACCTCCAGGGATTGAGGGGACATCCACAACCTCTCTGGGCAACCTCTTCCAGTGTCTCACCACCCTCACAGCAAAGTACTTCTTTCTTCTCTCCAGCCTAAATCTCCCCTCTTGCAATTTGCATCCATTACTCCTGGTCCTACCATACTAAATCCTATTAAAAAGTCCTACCCCAGCCTTTCTGTAGCCCCCTTCAGGTATTGAGAAGCTCCTCTGAGGTTCCCCCTGAGCCTTCTCCAGGCTGAACAACCCCAACTCCTTCAGCCTGTCCTCATGAGGGAGGTGCTCCAGCCTTCTCATCATCTTCATGGCCTCCTCTGGAGCTGCTCCAACAGCTCAATGTCCTTCTTATGTAGAATGTTCCAGAACTGACACAGTAACTCCAGTTGGTTTCTCACCAGAGCCATAGTCTGAGCTTGAGGAGCCCTGCCCAGGCAGCTGCCAGATTTGGCATTAATGCCTTCATACAAATTTCATACGTGATATTCGTGCATCTGGGTAATTCCTAGTGGATAATAGCCATAAATGTTTCATTTTCTGTAAATATTTCATCGTTATGAATGATTGATAACCAGGGTTTGAAGCAAGCTGATAAAGTGGTGTGAAATGAAGGCTACCTTTATATCATCTCTATTCTGACTAGTCTCTGGGCTTTGTTGTGCTTTTCAGTTGCTATTATCAGTAAAAAGTGTTAGCACGTGGGTAACAAAAAGAAAAACACACTTTTAATAGTGATTTTGCCAATAAAATTAATTTGATGGACTTCCTTGTGGATACAAGAATCTCTGTGTCTGCCAATTGTCACTCCATCACAGGGTTTGTCTCCTTTATGGGTAATTTTAAAGCTGTTTTTTCAGGAGAATATGTTTTTGATGACACTGGACTGACAGCTGACTGTCTTTTAGTGCCTGCTTTTACTTAGTTCACTTTTCTAATTGCCTTTACATCTCCTTGAAGCCAAAAAAATCATAGAATCATAGAATAGTTTGGGTTGGAAGGGACCTTAAAGATCATCGAGTTCCAACCCCCCTGCCATAGGCAGGGACACCTCCCACTAAATCCACTCCACATCTATCAAGACACTTTCATCTCTCAAGGATTTTTCCCTGACAGTGCTGATTTCTGATTCCTGCATCCTGCTGTGTGTTTGCCTTCCTCTATTGCAGGGTTTTTTGGGATTTCTGAGAGATCAGTGAAGAATCCCTTTGCCAATAGGTGCCACTGTTGCTCCACACACGTCTGGATCCTCCGTGTCCTTCAGCTGAAAAACCCAACCTTGCAAAAGCAAACCTACATCATGGGGTAAAACTCTGCACAGGCCATGACCAGAGGTTTTTCCCTGCTAAGACTGAGGTATAACCTTTATCTTGTTCCTAAAAATAATTCTATGGTTGCTAATCTCCTCTGGAAATACTCAAACCCCACCTGGACACCTTCCTGTGTGACCTGAGCTGGGTGTTGCTGGTCGAGTAAGAAAGGAAGAGGAGGTTGGACTAGATGATCTTTTGAGGTCCCTTCCAATCCCTGATATTCTGTGTAATCTTGATCAGGAGATAAAATACACGTTGGATTCATTCCAGATATATTTTATCTAAGCCTTTTTTAACTTGCTGCAGGCTCAGACCAAGAGTAGCTGAACTTTGCAAATATCTCCTTGGATTAAAAGGGATTTCAATGCAGCAGCAGCAGCACATCAGAGCAATAAGAGTTTGGATTGATGTCAGCTTTTTTGGCATAGGTCACTCATCATCTTTCTCAACATGAGGGTGACCTGCTCTGCAGTATCAAGGCCACCTCCAGCTATTTCTTCCAAGGTTTAGTGTTTGGCAATATCAGGTCAGCTAATCTCATTCACTTTGCAGCTTATCAGCCTTTAAGTGTGCCATTCAGTGAGCAAAGCCAAGGGCAATCAAGGTCTGCTTGCTGACTGTATCAGGACAGACCTTGCTTCACCTTCTCCTTAAGATCTGCAGCCATTTCATGTCTACATTTTATTCTTGGATGTTTCAGACATATTATGAGACAGCACAAGCTTTTTTTCCCCTCACCTTTCTTCAAAGAAATTTAAAGAAAGGTGTGTAAAAAGTTAAAAAAAAACCCTAAAACAAACAAACAAACAAAAAAAACCACCCCAAAAAAAACCCCAAACTACAACTCAGGACAAAGAAATGAAGAGATTTAAATCCTTTCAGGAGATTTATATCCTTTCAGAAGATTTATATCCTTTCAGATTCAGTCACACTCTGTTTTCTTTTTAATTTTTCTTCGTTGAATGGAAACCAACAGGTGAAAATTTTCTTCACAGTGTTTTTAATAGATTATTCTTAAATTTTCCCTGCTATCTGCAGGTCAGAATGGAACCTTTAACTTGTAACTAGCAGGCAGCCCTCTGCCTGTACAACCTAATTCCTCTTCCTTGTGCCTGGAGCAGATCACAGCAGAAGAAGCTCTATTAAGTAGGATTTAAGATCACCCTAAGCAGTTTACAAGGGGCATCCCCTTCCTTTTCTATCTCTCACCAGTACCCGATGGCTTCTAGATATTTGCAACCTCCTTCATAGCTTGGGATTCCAGCCCCTGGGAGAAGGTAGCCATGGCTGGGAGGGAGCTCATAAATTTTCACTTGTTGTGAGAGCTGACAAGTTGGGGAAGAAGAAACCCAGGGGTTTTTGTAGGAGATGGTGTAGACACTTCTCATGTCTCTAGGCTCTTCCTCCTGCCATCTTTTCTTCAGGTACTCCAGGAGGCCATAGTTGGTGGGTGGTTCTGTGGCAGAAAGTTTATTGAGTGTTAGAAATGTTAAGAGTTTCCTGGTTCTTTTATATTGATTCTGTTTGAATGAAAAAAGGCAAAACCTACCAAGAATGGGGAAATCTGATTTCTCAGGAATCCAGGCAAGTTTGCGGCCACTCCAGGTACGGAAGGGAGGCAGCAGAGGGTTGTAACCATGTCTGTTGTATTTATCCTCATACTCTGACACTAGATTTCTGCTTCTTGGTTCATCATGATGGTCGAAGAGGAGCTGCTTTGGCAGGCCCTGCAAGGAGATGTCCATGAAACCACACAACTTGTCCATAGTGCCACGATGTTACATGATATGGGATGGAAGGACTAGAAATAATGGATGGAAATTGGAAGAGGGAAGATTTAGGCTGGAGAAAAGAAAGAAGTTGTTTGGTGTGAGACACTGGAAGAGGTTGCCCAGATGTCCCCTCAATCCCTGGAGGTGTTTAAGGCCAGGCTGGATGAGGAACTGAGCAACCTGGTGTGGTGGGAGGTGTCCCTGCCCATGGCAGGGGGGTTGGAACTTGATGATCTTAAAGGTCCCTTCCAACCCAAACCATTCTATGATTCTATGAAGGGCTTCAGTTAGAAAAGAGACTCTGTGGGCAGCATGTGCAAAGCCATAGCTTCTCCCTCAGGCTCAGGGGGAACCTCAGAGGAGCTTCTCAAT